>VWYH01000544.1:0-57515 GCA_013399365.1 Pampusana beccarii
AATATATAATATAATATATAATGAAATAATAATAATATATAATGGAAGTATAATGTTTCCCAATTTTGAGCATTTTGGGCTATTTAACTAGGTATATTGCTGTAAAATATATCTGCTGTGGCTTTTGTTTTGTTTGTTGGTTTTTTGGTTGGTTGGTTTTGTTGGTTTGATTTGCTGTTGTTTTTTTTCCTTACTTGTTTGATGAATAGTTAATCATTATCATGTTGCAAATACAAATCCTGAAAAAGGAGTTTAATACCAATTTCACAAGGCTTCTCACTCCAGAGTAACATGATTTAAGTGTCTTTTTTCTCTTCCACTAGTCTCTTTGTGTACATCTCAAATTGCAGAATTTGAGGGACTGCAGAATCACTTATTCCAATTTGAAATGCTGAAAAGAGTTTATCATGCCTCGATTCTCAATTCATTAATAGTGTGGTAGAATAAGACCTTCAAGTAGTTATAACTCAGGGCAGAACTCTTCTGCTACCTGACAGGTTTGCAGTGCTCTATTAATCAACAGATGACAAAGGATAGTTCATATTAAATTGCTTTGGATTTTGTAAACTTTTGGCATAATGTCTACCTAAGCACGGAAAAGTATCTTCAAATTAAAAGAAAAAAAGAGTAGATCATGGACCATAAAGTATGGTGTGCCAATACTGTTGTTGACAATGACAGACTTATTTCCTGAGCTTAATAATATTATTAAATAACTTAGTTCCCTTTACCATAAAATTGCACGTATATTTAGTGATGTGGGACTGTCTTTTTGTAAAATAATGGTCAGTACCGCTCAGTGTCTGGTTTTCTGAGAAGACTATTAGCAGTACCTGTAGAAGATGCTACAGCACTTGCAAGGAACAATTATTCTTCTCTAAGGATATATTTCGTATTAAATTCATTTCTTACTCATTGGCAACTGCCCCAAATCTTAGGAGTTTATAATACATGATGAATTTTTTGGTTTTCTTTAAATCTGTTGTAACTAGATGTATTTCTAATACATCAGCTAACCTTTTATCCTTTTATAAATTCTGAGTTCCAACAAGCTGCTGTTTTCACAACATATTTTGTCAATGGGTTAATCATGTATTGCTTTTTAAAACTTTTCTCTGAAAAGGGCCAGTTGGAATAGGCACACGGCAATACTGCTTGCGAGTCCGGAGAGCTGGTTCAGCTCTAAACGAAGAATGTTTTTGTTACACTGTGCTATATAACGTATTATTACAATATATAATAATATAATATATAAGAACTTTTCTACACTATGCAGTGTGGACACCCTCTTAGCTTTCTTAGTAGAAGATTTCTTAAAATAAATTATTTCAAATGCTTTCTGAAAGATAATTGTAGTAAGCATCCATGTATTCTTCAGTGGCATACATAAAAGTTGCAGTACATCAAAGTGGTTAACTTTTCTCTTCTGAAGTTTTGCTAATTTGTCCCTATTGTGTCGAATTTAGCAAGATACTTAATTGAAATTTCTTCAAATTTTACTCCTCCTGAAACAAAGGCCACTGAACTGCTATTTTGAAATCAACTGTAGCATTTTTATTAATGATATGTAAATTTCTTACCTTCCAATCCTCTATTTCAGTAGCTGATTCTAGGAAGTGTGTCATTTCTGTTAACGATTCAGCCCCTTCATTCTTACATTTCTGTAAAAATCTTGAATAATCACCATCTGGTCCTGGTAACTTGTTGCTCTTGATTTTATGAATTTGTCCTGACACCTCAATCTCTGCCAGTGCTGCTGCTCCTCCATTGTCTAGTAGAATGAAGTCTAGGCTATGCAACTCCTCAACAGTATCAATGAAGAAAAATGCTACAAATAAATTATATTCCTTTCCTGAAGTGACTTTTTTCAAATTGATCAGTTTGGTGGACTGAATTTTTATCTAGTATACTTATACATTTTCCTGTTTGTTTTTATGACTATTGCTACTGGCTCTTTACCTTCTCTGTTTTATCTCTCTTGATTTTAAAAGTACTTCTTCCATATTTATTTATCTATTTTTTACTTGAGAACAGTTGCCTGTTTTATCCTCTGTGTTCTTCTTCTTCTAGTATTCTCTCACTTGAATCTTCTTCTCCTATTTCTTGTTTACTGTTCATTGTTACTTCTTCAATCACTTTCCACTTTCACACCATATTATTGTTTCTTTAGCTACCCTTGTCTCCCTTTCTTAATCTTCATTTCACCTTTTGTAAGAGGATGATGAACTGCAAGATGTATGTCCCTCTTCTTATTTAGGTTTATTTCCATTGTTTTGTCTTGCTTAATTTTTTGTTAAACTACTCAATGCTATTTTACTGTTAAAACAATAATTTTTAAATTATTTCCTCCCGAGGATGTTGAACTGTAGTCACTACTTGACCATTACTGACAATGAAAATTAATATTATGAAGTAGGAGTTACTGTTTTGTAGAACGTTTTGTGTGGTCTTTTGTCTGCCCACTATTATTGTAGATTACTTTTATTTATTAAATAAGCAATATGGAGTTATATTTGTTCATACTGTCTAGACTTATTGCTGTTTGTGATAACCATCTGGTGACAGGAGTACCTTACAAAACAATAGACAAATAGAACATCACTCCAATTATAATATAGGTTAAATCTTGAATTCTAGCTATACCAAGTTTTTAATGACAAACTTTTTGCTGACAGCAGAAAATGTAAATTGGTGTTACATAAAAAGTTGCCAATTGTTTTGCTTTTCAAACAAAGAGTCAACCTCTGAGACAAAGTGGTTGGGCAGAATGCCATTAACAGTTGGAAGAATAACGGTTCAAAAATTGATTTATCTTTTTATAAATAATGGCTACGTCCCCAAATGGATTTATAAATTAATTGCTGTCTTATTGGAATAAAAAACAACTTCTGTGGACATGATTGATATCATCTGTCTAAGTCCTTGTTCTAGACCCCCCTCCTTCTTGGTTAGTATATCACAGCTGGAGCTTTAATTTACTGATCGTATTAACACTGATTAATAACTAACAATAGCTTCTTGCCATGTATCAACAGTCAACCATTACTGAATGGAACTGGGATTGGTCAAACTTGCTGCCAGGTTATTTGGGACTGAATCAGATGACCTTCAGGGTGCTGCTGGCACACAGGTAATGGGATTTTGGCAAATAATTGCACTTCCCTGTTGTATTTTTGACTTTATAGTAGTTAATACACAAAGATTTTACAGGTGAAATTTGTAAAATAAATTACACATTTATTTTTAAATATTCAATATTTGAATACTTATTGTCTAGTGTATTTGATCCATACAAAGGTGGTTTTCGATTCCTATTTTGAAGAACCTAATAATATTTTTTTCTTTCTGAGACATGAATATGTGTTGATATTGCCCTTAAGTAGTGCTTTAAAAATAAATAGTAAGTTTTGGAAACCTATACTGCTCAGGGAGATTTCCACTGCATAACACAGAACTTAGGGGATGTATACTCAAGTTGCAATGAATCTGAAATTTAATTGGGGGCATGACAAGTGTAGCTAGAAAAATAAAATGTTTCCTTAATAGTTTTTAATGAATGGAACTTATTTTAATATTGTAACAATTTTTTACTTGTAAAAGTTAAGTGCTTAATTCATAAGCAGATATATTTAATGCAGAATCGATAGCAATTTGTTAAATTCAGAAAATTGTAGGTGGAAAAAATGGGTATTTTTCTAAAATATCTACTACTTATATCCTTGTGAAAACCGGAAAACTTACATGTTGTAAACTAAGAAGTTTAACATTCCCTTCTTAATGCTGGATCCTCATGATGATATCTAATATGTTCATATAACTCATCTTTTAAACTGAAGTGTTTCTCTATTTAGAAACTACAGTGACAATTTCAAAAGTGTGTGAATTCGCATGTCAGAAATGTTTGTATGGTTTTTGCGCCATTGTCTCAATGGATTGCTGGCAGTTAGTGTTAAACATTTAATTCTTTGTTTCATATATCAAATATTTGTACAGTCTATTTCCAGTCTTCTTTCATAATTTTGCTGTGATTAATTATTTTCCCACCTAAATTATAATTTTGCAAAATTCTGATGCAATTGCACAAAAAATTATGCTGGTGAAAATGTACCATTCAGTTCTCCTCTTGATGTCCTCTGTTACCCACTACCAGACAGAATATGGAACTTCATGGAGTTTTTGGTCTGTACCAGTAGTGTCATTTTTATGTTAAATGGCAGAGACAATTCAGTACTAATTATTTTTTCTTTGATAGTTCTCCTGCTGATTGCTAACAGTTGTCCTTCATTAAAAATGAAGCAGTTTGCCCTTTTAAAAGATATTCTAATAGAAAGTCTCAGACTCAGGCTGGTTCTTGAACTTCCCTTCATGTTGATGTCACCAATATGAGCCAAAGGGAGCAGAGAGGACTGCTGTGATTTGCAGAGGGTACATTTTCCGTGGACATTTCATCTTCTCTGATATCTTGAAACACGTTTCATTTTTCTTTTGATCTCCTTATAGAGTTTAGAAAGAAGTCATGTATGTGCCTTCTCTGCCCTTCGCTGTATTTCACGCCTTTGTCATATCGTCTATTGTTGCATCTTTTTTTTTTTAATTTAATAAGTGCTGTAATTGTTGTCATCCTTCCTAATTTGAAAATGTCTCCATTCATTGCCCTTCTACATGATATGGAAATTCTCATCTAGAAGTGACATTATGCAAGCCATTAATGATTAGCTCATGGATTTATTATTTAAACCACTCTGCTTTACAGACCAACAGATCTTTTAAACCCACTGTGATCATTAAGTAGAACTGCTAATCTAATACCTGCTGTAGAGACCAGCATCTCCAATGCAGCTTGTCTTCACAAGGCTTAATTTTTAGCATAGCTAAAGTATGTTTTATCATGTTTTCCAGCTGGCTGGGGCAATTCTGGCTGGCCTCGTGGCTACTCAAGTAAGCTTTGCAGTGACTCCAGTGAGCCTGATCTGTAGGTGATTCTTCATGCTCCTTCCAAAAGCTGCGTAAATTTCAGCTTTGCCTTGAGCTCGGGTTCAAGCTGAATGGGTGTGTGATTGTTTTAAGCTCCTGTTTATGATGGACCCATTCTGTTCCTACAGTTTGTCCCCTGAGGTGAGTTAATCCAAACTGAGGGCAATACTTGAACCCTCAGTTTAGAAAGTGGAGTGATATAATACTTTAATTACTCCCTTTAACACATGCTGAATCTTTCCCTCATCAGTTCCTTCTGTGCAGACAAAAATACTTTTACCTGTTCACAGTGATATTGGGGTCTTTTTCCTTTTTTTTTTTTACATTTAAAGAGAAATACTGTCTGTTGCATATGAAATAAAATAAGTATGCTCTGCTCTCTCTTTGGTGGAAAAAAAAAGTAAAAATGCTTAAGGGACTCATTTACAAGGGAAATGCTCCCCTAACCTAGTTAGTGAGTGAGTTAGGTGGGAGGAGGTTAAGGGAGCGTTGTCCCAGAGCCAGCAAGTGGTAGGCAAATTAATTGGTTGGTGGTTAGGGGAAAGTAAAAGGCTTTTAGGGCTGGTTAAAAAGGGAATGAATTGTTTTGTGCTATTCATTGCTGGCTGCTGTAATCCATGCATTCCTGTGATCCTCAATGTAAAAGTGTTTATGAAGTTTTTAAAATGGAAGGTGTGGATGGTTAATGATATTATTTTATTTCAAGGTTATCAAATATACAACGCTATCAGGAAAAGGCTATTAAAGTTGAGCAATAAGCAGTAACATAGAATATGTAATGTTCATCCCTATTTACATTTCATATCTTGAGAAACTGTAAAGTTTTCCTTACAGGAAGAAAGGGGATATATAGATGAGTTCCTTTCCTTTCTAATTTTACTTCTCAGTCTTTTTTTTTTTTTTACCTATAGTTTGAGCTGCAAGAGTAAAAGTTAAAACATACTTTTCAAGTACACTCAAAATAGTATCTTTTAATAACAAGTCCATTAACATTCAGCTAACTTACAGTACTTGATTTACCCAAGTTTTAAAAAATGTCCTGCATACTTACACTGATAGGTGCTGCTTTTTTGAATCTTGGCACTCGTTTATACATCCTTAGATCTTTCTGTAGCAAATGGGAATTCCCTACCTCTAATACATAAATTAAGGCAAGAAGACCATGTGCTTTTAGTTGTTGTTTAATTCATGTATATCTCAACTTTTAATGACTGTCGTGCTCATAAACCTTAAACATACCCCCATTCCTTCTCCCTTCTCTAGCTTTTACTGCTGAGCACAACGTATGTATGGCATGGAGTGTCCCTCTGGTCATTGTGGGCCAGCTGTCCCAGCTGTGTCCCTGCTAGGGAAGAAGAAAAGGCCGTGTTGCTATGCAAACCCTGCTCACCTGTAGCGAAAAAGCTGGTGTGTTGTCAACACGGAGGCACAAACCCAAAGCACAGTGCCCTGCAATCACCCTTCTTGTTCATGTACACTCCTTTATAATGATATGTATGTTAAATACTTTCTTATCATTTATTTTCAGAGAAGTATCTTGGCAACTAGTATGTAGTTAAAAGATATTAATATTTTGCTGGTTCTGAGATGTGACCTTCCTCCTGCAGTTCTACAGGACTTTCAGGTGCATTGAATACATTACTATAGACAATAACTACATTCCACTCACTATAATTACGAGAAACAACCAAGACACTTTCGTAACACATGAAGCCATTCTCCAATATTGCAGTAATGTGCTTTTCTGAGCAGGAGAAGCTACAGGGATGGACAGAGAAGATTTCATGTTTGGCAAAGCCAATGACAGTCAGGTACAAGACATTGAGAGAAGGAAGCACAACAACTTAATAACAGAGAGGAATATGTTGTTTTACCGTAAATGCATCAGATGAGGAACAGGACCAAGTTAGAAAAATTATACAAATGAAAACCAATATTTGTTCAAGTGGATAAGAAATGTCATTAAAAACATCTAGACTGGAAATTAGAAGATGACTTTAACAGATAAACCGGTGTCGCTCAAGAAGAGTTTTCTGGGAAGCATTTCCATGGTGATATGAGCCTAAGTAGTTTTTAGTTGAAACAAGAAAGACCAAGTGATTTACTTCCAGTAAACGGAAACTATAAAAAATTAGTAAGTTTGTTTTCTACTAAAACTGGATAAAATATGTAGACTTTCTAGTAATGCTTGCTGCAAAATATATGCACACTCTCATGTTCTTTGGACTCCAGAATTTTTCTTAACATAGTCCAGACTATTTTCTGTTTGATACACTACTGGGCCATTTGCAAGTGAAGCTGTCTTTCAGGACAGTAAAGGGTGTCCTTGGGTGCAGGGTGCCATCCTAAGATTAAGAACTCTTTACACCTAGTGTTTCTCTTTTCTGAAATCCTTTTGACTGGATTGGGTGTGGACTATCGACTTACCTTTTGCAAATAAATTTGTTGGTATAATTCTGGCATTTGTTCCCCATACTAGAGCTAGGTGATAAAATTATATGTTTTGCCTTGATTAAACTTGATTAAAATGAAATTAAGTCAAAAATTCTTGTTTAGAATTTCGAATGATTGCAGGGCAAAATCTGCGTAGCTCTTGTATATTCTAGTGGATACACAGACACCATCTGTTGAGAATGGTAGCCATATGGTGAACTATTTATAGAAAATGTTTATATTCATTGTGTTGTTGATTATCTAGATATCCAGAAAATGCTCTTTTAAAATCCAGTTTATCAACACATGGAAAAATTTATTATGTAGTTTTGAAATTGAAAAGAATGTCAGCAAACTGCATGCACTTTGTTGTGTGTAAAAGACTTTTTATGCAACTCTGTAACAGCCCAAATCCGAGAAATGAGTAAAAATACCCAGGGTATGAAAAGGTAGGAAGTTCTCTAACAATTTTTCTTCATGGAAGAAACAAATAGTGGAAGAGCAGTTACTGGCATGCTGCCAAGACAAGAGCTTATCTGCATGGCAGAGGATGCCAGTGTTACGTCTAGTGTACTTTTGGATGTGTTACTCAGTCCTCCTTCCAAACTGCAGATGCTCCTAGACCTTTTGTATCCACGTCGCTGGGTATTGGAAATCCATATTGTTATGGCTACAAGTCAACTATTAATGATGTGTTGGTGAAGAACTGGGATGCCATTAATACTGCAGTAATCACCACCTGCTTGGTGAGATTATAATGGATGCCCTTGTAATGCATGTGCGAACATGAAATGCAGGGGAGGCTGTGAAAGACGATATTCCATTGTTTCTGTATCAAAAGAAGCAGGTGAAAGGTATTAGTCCATTATTGCACATCTCTTCATTGATCACAGAGCCAGGTTTAGACCCTACTGCTGGATGTACCAAGAAAGAAAAAGCCACTGGGATTTTGAGAAAAATCTGATTTTGACCTTTCTGGATAAGCAAGGACTCTTTTCCATAAATGAGTTGGTCAATAACAAGGTATATGTCACATCCGTCAACATAAGGATTATCCTCCATCTGCTTATCCTCTTCTGACATAGCTAATGAAACTGTACTCTGACCTTAGAGGATCTGTCAGAAGTAGGCTTAGTTCCCTGACTGGCAGATTTAAAGCACTGGTGGCAGAATGTAGATCGGTAAGCAAGAGGGAAGGCGGGACTCTGTTTTACACACTGTGTGAGTGCCACTCCGGCCACTGGTATGTGTGCAGTTGTAGCAGGAATTTCAGAATTCAGTGAGGCTAAAGGTGAGACTTCCCATATGCAGCACGCTTTAGACTTCTCTGGTTGTTAGCAGTGTCTCTCTCCTGCAGACATGTTCATGAATCCTATGAATAAAACAATATTCTCCATCAACAATCTCTAACAAAAGATGTCAAAAATGAAGGAACTGCTGTCTCCCAGTTAAACTCAGCTAATATGAGCTCCTTTTTAGTACTTGGAAGTCCTTTATGATGAGTCCTTTGCGTACATAGGATATGGAAGTATGTACTTATCAGCTCTCTTTTAAGTAACAGCTATAAACTTGCTTAAATAAAGTTTCATTCTGATTTGATGCTGTTTATATTGCTCAAATCTGGCCTCTAGAAAAAGTAAAAGAAGTAAAAAAACCCCACAAAACAGTATTGGCAATGCATGCTTTACATTCGAAAGTATATGAAGCACAGCTTATTGGCTAGAACATAGGCCTGTGATCTAAACCTCATTCTTCTAATAATGTCTCAGTGTATCTTGGTTTCTCCATTTAAAATTAGGTGATGTTTGTCCACATTTTTATGTCCTTTGATATGTTTTGATGGAAAAAATGCTAAGTAAATGCAATATATTAGTGTTAATAATGCATATGTGCATTTATTGTTAGGCTTCAGATTTCCGTTTTTTCTTTAAAAATATATTGTTATGAAGAAAATATATATATTTTGATGTACTGCAACCACAAATCATTCTTTGAAAGTGTGACACTTGAACATTTTACGTCACTGTCTAGTTAACCTGATGATTGCCATCCCATGACCTGGCTGAGTTTCCTTAAAAATAGATACTTCCTTTCATCTGCAGAAAATTTGCCTTCCTTTCAACTCTTTCATCCTCTTGCTCACTAAGGATCTTAAGTGGAGATAATCATGTTTGTCTTCTTATGCATTCTTTTCTTCCTTTTTCTGAGCCTTTTGGATCCAAGTTTTCGTTTTTAATAGATATATAGTGATCCTAAGTGTGTACAAAAGCTCTAAATATGTATTAATGCATGGAGAGTACTGGCTACACTAACTGTGCACACTGGCTTAGCTACTCATCCATCTGTGGGCTTTCTTGCTACACCTACAACGGAAGAGGCTGCAGGACACAAGCCAACAAGCCAAAAGTCTGTTTTGCTCACCAACCCATTGTTTCTTCCTTCTGCTTCTTCTACATAAATGATTTTCAGCAAAGTGTTAATAATGCAAAGTAATTCAATTTCCATACAGGAATCTTAATTTCTTTCCAAGCTGTAATGAGTCTAGACATGCAAGTCCCCTGTAAGGTAGGTGGGGAAGTATAACTATCGAAGTTAAAACTGGTAGAAAATCTGGTCCTGCAAGTTACCTTTAAGGTTTCTTCTAGGCTGCAAAATTAGTCTGTAGCAAAGTCAAGAGTAAAACCTGGCTCTTTTGACTAAATTTCAAGACATAGAGCTACCATTTAGTAGGTGGTCAGTGGGAACTGTTGTGCGCCCAGTCCTAGGTGGCAACAAAGGCAAGGTGGCTCAGCTTTAGTTGTGCTTAATTGCTCAGCTAGTTTGAATTACCTTGCAGTCTTCTTAGGAAGTAGTAGGCCCATTAGTTTTCATCCAAAGGCGATGGAGAACAACAGTGTGCTTTCTCGTGACCTTGGATGTGACTGTTGGTTTAAAATCTGCACAGACACTGTGATTTGGGGGTTCCTGATGCTGACTGATAATCTGGCCCAGAAAAACTGTTTGTCTGTTGTGTTTTTCTTTTTCCCCATGTGAACTTATTTCTGGGACCTAACAAGAAAATTTAGTCTTTGCGAAGAGTGGGAAACCGTTATGCATCCTGCATCATGTAGAAAGGAGGGAATTCAGAATTGTCATTCTAATAGTTGACACTGGAAGATGTCATTGAAGAAAGCTTTTTTTATGTTAGTCTTTAGATTGACAGGTTATGACAAAACTGCATTCATGTTGCTTGAATACATCTTTTTAATAGTTTTACATGCTTTTTGACTTGTCTAGAAAATGACATATTGAGGTTTTCATTAGCCTTAACCAGGTGTGATTTTCTTTATGGAAGATACCTTGGTAGGACTGCAGTTGAAGGCGAATAAACCACTGAAGCTTAGAAAGGCCACGGCCTTTCTTCAGATGGTAGTGATGAATTGAAAGACTCATTAATCAATAACCAAGTCACAGGTGTGATGGCTTTCCTGCAGACTGCCAACAGACTGTGAAAGTCACATCCAGCACATGA
The DNA here is from genome assembly GCA_013399365.1 of Pampusana beccarii. Lineage (NCBI taxonomy): Eukaryota > Metazoa > Chordata > Aves > Columbiformes > Columbidae > Pampusana > Pampusana beccarii. Next base: position 10,919 of record VWYH01000544.1, read on the forward strand.
AACTGTTAAACTAGACACATCTATAAACATTCCTAAACTTTTGTCTTTCCATTTTAGCTGAGAAACACAACCCTGGCATGTTTTCATAATTGATTTTCTTTTTAAACAAAAGTATTTGTTTGTTTTCCAAGGAATACTGCTCAGTTTAGAAAACAAAAGAGAAAGCTGATAGTGTTTTAATATTTTGCTCATTTTAATACAATAACTAGTTCGTTTAAATGGACATGCAATTTTGATTGCAATTGTGAGTGTAAATATTTTGGTATTATAAATTTTTGTACACATAAACTGTGTTCAAAAGCTTTAACAGAAAAAAATTAATGCAGGTGTTTTCTGCGTACAAATGACTGGCCGTTTTCTTCATGATTTTCCAGTACTTTCCTTTAGTACAAAAATTACCCGTAACGAAGATTCATTTAGGCTGTAGTGCTGCAATATAGACAGAAAGTCATAAAATGTTTAAAGTGAAATGATTTAGAAGGTTTTATTGTTTGTTCAACCTGCACTGGATTTTTCACTTGCAATGATGGGAAAAAAACATAATAAGAAGCCAAATAATGAAATCTCCGTGCAATTTTTCCACATCATTCTTCTTTAAACTCTGTGGATCCCCTGGAATGAAGCAGAGTCTGGTCAGAGGACTTATACCTCCCCAGTAATATTTTTTTCCCACGGATTATCCCTAAATAGATATGCTCCCTGTAGATAAATATTAATTTTACTTTGTCAAAGAGCAATGAGTATGAATTTGCTTGGATTATTGTATGTACTAATTACTTGGTCTCCCTAATTTTCATATTTTTCCAAATATGGATGCTCATGATAATAAAAATTATTTTTCAAACTCTGAAGTGGATCAGAACAGTGTCTCACCTTCATCTGGGATGAGGAATTTCTTTATAAAATCAGTCTGATCTTCTGTTTAGCACATCTGTCTTAGTTTTGAACTTCACATCTAGAAATAAATTTTACTTTGTAATCCTTATTCTTCAGTTTTTTTCATTCCTGGATTGCCAGTTCCAAAGTTATTTTGGTCTTATCCCATGTAAATCAATGGAACTGTATGTAAATACGATGCCTGGTGGCTCAGCAATACTGTAATGCACACAAAGAAGCAATGGTGCTGCATTTGTTGATGAATTACTAAGGTTTTATAATAGTGGTATATCAAAAGTGAATCTTCTTTGCCTTTACAAAGCTCTGTAAGCAGATATTTAAATATGCTTGTCTTTAAAATATATCTGTAACAGATTTTATCGGATTACTCAATGTAGTGCTACTGCTTGTTATTGGAGGGCTTGTTAAAGTATATACAGCTGTCATGTCATGTCAACCATTTTAGAAAGAACTGTTGTAATTTCACTTCAATGGCATTGTATTTTAAAACAGATTTTACTATTGGGATCAGGGAGAATTGTATTTATTTCCAGTTTGACCACAGATTATTGCCTATATTTTTTCCCATTAACTTTCTGTTGTTGCTTTAACTCAGTGATTAAACACTCCCACAAAAAAACATCCTCTAGAACTATACAGAAATCATCCCTTTAATTGTACTAATAAAGACTATGACAGCTGAATTTAAACACAACCAAACTCTTCCTACTAAAGTGTTAATGAAATTAACAATAAAAAAAGTATAATGATTTCTCTTGGGATAATTACATGGGTAATTTAACAGCACATTTAGATAAAAACTGAAAGCATTTATGTGCTATATAGTTAAACCTCTGTAAATGGTATATAGAAAATCAAAGGCTTTCTTATTGTCTTTCAAGTACAAAAGAAATATTTAAAAATGTAAAGTAGTAGGTTCTCTTAAAAAGTAGATTTATCTTTCATTTCTCATATTTTTAACATCATCTCGTTTATTGTTTCATAAGGAGAGACTGTCAGATCATGCTATAGAAATAGCATTTAATGTACTTACTAGTCTCAAAGTGAATGCATAGACAATTGGGTGTTCTCTTGCATAGATCAGAGGAGAAGTGGTTATTGCGTAAGAAATTTTGCTGTGCTATTTTCAGAATTTTTGCAATTAAAAAAAAAGGTATTTTAATAGTAAATACATGAACTTGGAGGAGGAACATGTGACAGTGACCTTACAGGCATTCTGTTTGAAAATAAATAAGCCACAGTTTCAAATGTGACCTGACATTCAATTAATAAAGTAAAACTGTATTACAGATTTTTGGTACATTGTTGACTCCTTGCGTCCTGGAGTATGTGCATGCCCATGTGCAGAAATTGATCTAATCTAGTAGATGTTCCTTAATTTCTTTTTCTCTTTTGAGAAAAGAGATTCTTCTCCATCATGTCTCTGCTGCACTGAATCAACTGCAATTGACAGAGGTAAAAGGTAGTTCTCTAGCAGGCCAGGCACAGGTTATTTATTACTTTCATTAGGTCATAGTCAGCACCTTAAACTCATCTGGAGACCAAGGGACTTTCATGATGATCACAGAATATCTGATAAGCATATACTCCGTTCATTAAGTGAATTGATGCTTGCAGTGTCATTTTTCTAGGATTTTTTCTGTTATAGCCACAAGCTGAAATGTGTTGCCAGCTCCCTCCTTCTACAACCCCTAAATGTGGTCTCAGAGAAACAAGCAGAAGCTCCTTGTTCAGAATAAATCATACGTATGACTCAGAGTAAGGCCAGGCTCATTTTTTTAGATCCACCTCCAACTCAACAGCAGTTGAAGCATCAACCTGTATTAAGCAAAGATGAGCAAAAGACACATGATCATATGTCTTTCAAATTGAATAGCCAGTGACATCAGCCAATATCTGTCTCCTTTCTAATATCTACCTAAGAAATTCCACATGTGCCTTGAAGATTAGCAATAATGGAATTGCATTTTATGGAATTCCAAATGTTAGACCTCTTCAGAAAAAAAGGAGTAATTACAATTACTATCAGACACTGAAAATTAAACACTCTCAAAATTGGATGCATTAGACTTACAGAGAACAGTTCTATTTGCTTTTGCCAATGTTGGCCAACAGCCTAATGATGTCTTAAGGATTGAGTGTAGGTAAGAGATACAGCAGCAGTTCTCTGTACACTTGTTCTTATAAGGAGATCATTGACCTCCGTCCATCTAAACTTCAACCCAAAATTGTCATAGATCAAAGTGATCTATGACATTCAGAAATTTTGAAGTTAGGCTCAAATATCAGTCTCCAATATCACACACAAAACAAAATGGTTTGATACAAACCGCTCTTGAGTTATCCAGCTTCAGGCAATAAATTTCTGAGCAAAAAAGATTCAGCGATACTCAGCTGGCAAAAGGGTACTGCTTCTCTAGTACCTTTCCACCAGGAAATGTAGTGAGCCTAGAACAAGGTTGGTGTGATGAGGCTTTCATAGTTTTCCTAGTGTCTTCATTATTGGTAAACATTTCTAGTAGAGAATTAACATATTCAGAGGTCTTAAGACCATGGTTTAGTTTATTTTACAGAAATGTAAGGAAGTTACTCTAATGCTTTTAGAATTATAAATGTCAATTTGTTGTTTACTTGATTTATGCCCAGATCAGTGAGGGCTGAGTTTCCTCTGCAGAAACTATGCTCCTTATAACACAATCTTCTAGTTCTTCCGTCAATTTATTTGTTTTTGCAAGTGTATTTCTATCTCTATTTAACAAAACAAACAAGCAAGTGAACAAAAAACTCCCTCCATTTCTTATTTCAAAAGAAATCAATCTTATTACTCTTCGTATCTCTAAGAATTATTTTGCTCTTAGAGTTCTCAGGAACTCAAGTGTGTTCCCTCTAGCCTTGCCAAATTGCTACGTTTTTAGGTTTCCAGCTTAAGATCTTCTGACCTTCAGTCTTTTGATAGTCTCTAATATGTATTATCTACTGAAATTAAGAGTGATGTATCTTTTCTGACTGCAGAATATAGAATTGCATTATAGCACAGTCCCTATTGCTGAGTTCTCAGCTGCTTTAATTTTTATTTCAGCTGCTTCTGTTAAATTAGATTATACTAACAACAATTTTTCTTTTTTCTTTTTTTGCTATGCAACAGATTCTTCCACAAAATAATCCCTGCAAGTGTCAAAAGTGTATTTCCAAACTATTTACCAGTATATTATTGGATAATTTTATATGAATATACCTAAAATCATTCTAACTAGGATACTCATTGACTTTGTGTTCTTGGTCTGAATCTTTTGAGTAATCAGTATCCTTCTTGGTAAATCTGGATTTGGTATGATACTATAGAAACATGTGTATTCTAGAGGTCTGTCCATATAGTTTTAACTAGAATGGTTTTTTTCATTTGTGAAATTTGTTAGACTTATCACTGTAAGTTCACCTTTTTGATTTAATCACTCTGTTCTATGTAGGTTATAGGTGAGTGCTCCATCTCCCAAAAATACGAACCATTCCATAATGATTCTGTAATATCTTTTATATCAGGGGAGGGGGCGAGATGGAAGGTCTCTTTTTTTCCTTTTTGAGTACGTATAGATGTTTTTTGAAGATGGACCAAAGGCTGCTTTGTTTTTCTGTTCCGTTTTTATATTACTCCAGAATTTTACATTGCTGACTCTACAGCTCCTACCAATCCTAAATGTGTTTTTATTCTTTTGTGTTAACAGTCTCATTTACAGTGATTAGAACTCTCTGTTTACTGATGGCATTTTCATTACATTTTCTACTGTGTTTTCTTAACTTTGCCAAATTTAGTTTTCTCATTTTAGTCCATCCTTGCTGTCACATGCAGAATTTTTCTACCTGGGGATTAATGAGTGATTAATCTTTTTATTCCATACTAAAACATAATCCTGAAACAGCTTATTAATATCTTTAAACTAATGAGTTTTCTCTGTTAATTCAATACAAAAACTGGAATTCAACTGGATTGTATGTTTCCAGTTGTGGGGCTTGAGAAGGAGACTACTTGCAATTAGATGTGTTTCTTTGGCCATCTGTTTGTCTTGTGGTTGTGTATCTGTAGTCTGCAAACTACCCTTGCCTGCCCCACGGTACATGATCTGTATCTTGTTCAATATATGTAGGCTGAAAACTCAAGCTGTAGAAATTTTAATTGAAATTAGTTGTGTGGTGGCCTACTAGGTATTCTGAGAGTGCAGTACTGTTTTGTTCTATAAAAGGAGACAACAGTGAACTGTACCATTACACTGTCCATTAAATCTAGTCAGTCCCAAGAGCAGGTTTGAGAGATTATTTTTTTCAATTTTATTTCAGTTATGATTTATTAGGAACTATTATTGAATGTCAGCAACACACACTACCTATCTGTTAATAGGAGGACAAACCTATGTCCGTACAAGATACTGTGTTACTAGTTTCAGAATAGTAAACTATTTAAGTGAATATTTACTGTGAGGCAGCAGAACAGAATTGAAAGTGAAACTCCACATCTCATGGGATAGATTTTGAAGTTCTTTATTTTAATAGTAAGAAAATATTCTGTTGACTTCTTTTTCTTTTTTTGTTAAAGAAAAAACATTTACTAATATACATTTAATCTTTTGGTTATTTTATCATCTATTGTTTTGGAATGCAAATTATTAGAACAAGTGAAAAATAGAGTTTAAACAACATACTAGTTCCTCCTGCTGGGCTAAGAATTAGCAAAGTCATGGTTTCACAAAGTTGATGTCAAATATTCCTGTGGCTAATGTAATAAAGAAATTAGAATGGGTTTTTCCTACTGCACTGAAATAGGTTAGGAAGAGGGATGAAGAAAGGAAGATAATTCTTCTGTTGCTTAAAATACTTTTCTCGTAGTTTATTGAATTGATAAATAATAAGACTGACACATGCAGAACAAGCTTTGGTATAACTGAATTAATTTTAAAAGAGCTGGGGTGTTATAGCGAGTGCACACCCTGTGAACTGAGTGTTTTTTTCTTTAATGGCATTTTCTCAGCATCCGATAATAAAGTAAAAATAAAGCTTTTATATCTTCTGAAGCAGGCTTGTCAAGTTCTCAGTGGCGTCTTATAATTGTGAAAACTAAAGGTATGCTTTAACTCTCCTCTTTTAAGCATCTATATCGAGGTCTTCGCATGCTTATTTTTCTCTATAGTTTTAAATGCGTGGGAGAATTTGATCTGTGTCCTTTTTATATTCAGAATGAGCCAGCTTCTGTCTCAAAAGTGTCTTATTGTCATGATGTCACTGCATCTCAAGATTTGTGACCTTTTGCTCCATCTGGATTCATGGTAGACCTCGTTGTTTTTTGCAGACTAAATTGCTTTTGTCCCCCCGCTAGGGGGTATCAAAGCCTTTTGGACTAAAGTTTTACGTACTGGTAGGTTTGCAAATAAATACATAAATGAAATAAAAATAATATACTGAAAGTACCCAACAACAACTGAAAGCGCCCAACAAAGAAACAAACCTAAAGTTTATGTATAATAAGGACCGCCAGATGTCGCAAAGGCATCATTGATGAAGTGTTTTTTTATCCAAAATGTGGCACTTATATGAGGAATAGTAGTATTGTGTTTGAGAGTTGCAGAGGCCATAACAGGTCAGTGAAATGTCCTTCAAACATTTGATTTTTACATTTGAGAATAGGCCAAGATGAAAAGATAACCACATATCTGACATTGACGTTACTACCATTTAGACAACCGATGCAATTGCCTTAGTCAGTGGGATCAATCAGACCTTTATTACTTTGAAAACCACATAAAAGATTTAATTTTGTTTTTTTTTTCTTATAAAAATGAAGATTCTGAACATCGTCAAATCACAGACTTCTAAATGTAAAATAGCTATAATATGTATATAGTTTTATTTTCTCCTTGTTCTTTTAAAAGTTGAACACTATTAAAAACACATTTAAAAGAATAACGAGTAGTCTTGAAAGAATTTGAGCTGAGTTGAACAGTGTGCATAAATTGGCAGTTTAACAAGTAGAACTTGGAAACAAGTATTCGATGATTGATTTTTTATTGAGACAGAATGAGAATGATAGTGGATAAAGTGATTTTCCTTATTGAGAGAAAATATAGTGTTTTTCAACATGTCGTCAGGATGAATGGAAGCCCTGTCAAAAAAACTGAGCAACACATAATATCTTTTAAAAGGTAAATTAACATAAGTATATCACTTAGTTTATGGATCAAATTTTACACTTGTCAGTTTTATTCATAATGTCATAAAGTTTATATTGTAAAGATAGTGTTATTACCTTTGTTATGTCCTGGAAAAGCCTAATATTAACTGAGTTCATTGTAGAATTTAAAGTATATTCAGCTGAAGAAATGCCAGTGCAGAAAATTAAGTCCAAAATATGTATTCATGTGCAGATCTTAGTCAAATCCCTAGTAATTTTAAGTACTTGAAATACATTATTCAACAAGTAACCTGCTGTATGCTTGTGTTTAATGGGCTCTGCCTGAGTATACAGAAGCTGTCAAGATAAAATATGAAACATACATCATTCTAATTCAATTATGATTATTCTTAAAAAATAAAATAAATGTGTGTCCATGTGTGTTTGTGTTGTATATGGAAATGTGCAATCTTTATTGCTGAGATTAGATTTGATTTTGTTTTGTATGATTCTTGCTAATTTATCTGTTGCTTGGGTATATGTGTATACACCACATAAACACACAACATATAAATATATAAATTATGTTTATTCAAACATTGAAGATGTTCAAATGTTAACTGAGTTTGTACTGAATGCATATATGTATACTTATAATACATTTCTGCTTCCCCATGTTACATATAAAACAACAAGTTAATGATGTAGTTATGTATATACATATTTTTATAATTGTTATTAAACAAGTTAAATAGGCCCTGGACTTTATTCTAACTTCAAGTAAAATGCTTTTTGAGAATTGATGTGTGGAAGCAAACACGTATTTATCTCTGATTATAATTTCAATGACATTTGTCTTTTATAATTGTGATGTCAGTGGAGTTCTTAATTTAGTAGGCAGTTCCTAACTTAATAGACTTAGTTGTGTAATATTGCACGGATATCAAATTCTTTAACTCTACCTTTGAAGTCTTTATGTGACAATTAAGGGGTTTTTTTAGTCATGTGTTTTTAAATGGAGATAGATTTATGTGTGTGTGTGTTTGTGTACTCTGCTTATGAGCTACATACATATGGAATACTTCGTGTTTTGTTCTAAGACTTTATGTATATTTAACCTTTAATTTAACTAGCAGGTTGTAAGATTTCCATAAAAAATAGATGAGCTTTGAACTCACTGAATGTTATTGGTGTAGCACAATCAATCATTTCTAAAGGTTAATGGTGTTAAAAACAATGAGAACATATGTCTTTTTTTTAATACTGTTCTATTAGTAAAATTTTTTAGCATAGATAAGGAATTTGTATCCTGTTCTTTGTGTTAAATCAGGATTTACAGTTTTTGAATAGCAGATTGTAAGTTTTCTTATCAAAGTTGAAGCAGGGGGAAGACAAGTATCTATATAAACTTTTTTACTACGAATAAGCTAATTGGTGATATGGTAGCTATGGCATCTTTCTAGAGCCAAGTTGATCTTCAATGTATTACAATTTTTTGAAATGTTTTCACTTTTTTCCATCCCATTGTGCTGTCTTTTAATAAATATGCCTTATATAGGTGTTATCCTAATTACATGATACACGCAATTCCTCAATGAAATAAAACGTCAATACCTGAATGACAGTGCAGTTGAGGGGGCCACAGGATTTCAAATGGTAAAAAAAACCTGCTGTGGTAACAAAGACCAAATCCATCCCTATGTTGCATAGCTTCCTGATCATATCTTTAAACCTGATAGTAACAAAGAATATTTATTTGTTGCCAAGCTATTGTAGGATTTATTTCTGAACTCAAATCCCAATTATCAAGAAAATTGCATCCTCTTTATCTCGCAGAAGGGTATACTGCATCATAACGTATTTGGTTATTCGGTACTATAATATTGTTACCTTGCTTGAAACACATGGTCCCTCTTGATATACAAGGAAAAAAAACTGAATCCATTTCAATAAATTAATAGGGATGAGAATCCCAATCCATCGTTCTTTTTAGAGGTTCACATACATTGTAATGAAATGCATTAGGAGTTTTCTTCACTTGAAATCCAAATGAGACCCATTTTGGCTCACACCCTTGACAGTCTCTTTTATAAGCGCTGCTGTCTCCTGTTCATGTGTGGGCTTAGGAAAATGCTTCCTTTGTAAGATGCACAGAGACAATATAATGCCATGAAAGACGAAGGTGTCAAAACACAAAGTTAGAGGCAATCTAATCAATGCCTCCTGATTTAGCCTTTGAAGGCTCTCTTCATTAAAACTCTTTAATTGTGAGGCTTATCTTGAGGTAGAGCTGTTACTTAATATTTTTCAGTGTCATTCTTTGGACAGTCATTTGTACCTTTTAAACGTAATTTCAATATTCATTGTTTAGTAAATTGGATGCCTTGTTAGCAATAGTGGTGGTATGAATGACTTGCATTCAAGTGATTGAAGGTAATAGTGTATAAATGCTTGGTTCTCTCCCCCTGAAGTTTAATGTGTTTTATTTCTATGTATGTCATTATAAAATATATGGTTTTCATTATGGGTCTTTTTATTGTTATGCATAGGAATGCAGGTTAGAATATTTTTAAATTATGAATAGAAAGAGTTCTAGCTGAACCTTTTTGAACTTTTTAAAATTTTTAGATTCAGTGCAAACCTGGATTCTATGTGAGTGGTGAAAAATGTGATCTCAGATTATATTATCCTAAATAAATTCTGAAAAGATATGAGATAGATAAAAGAAGATGGTACTCGGGCTTTTTCTCCACAAATTATTATAAAGTTGGTAGTGGTTGCTAGAAAGCAACTTCTTGAAATCAGTTGAAAACAAAGTGTGCCTGAAAGCACTAAATTTGGAAAATGCTTTTAAAATAAATACTTACTTTCCACCTGAAAAGTGCCAACATAAAAGTAAATTAATCCCAACAACACAAGTAATCATTTTTGTTAGCCAGTTGATATATTTTGTTCTTAAAAAATATGCATATATCTATAGTTTCTTTGTGTGCATGGTGAATCGTGCTGTAATGCCATGTATAGATGTATGTAATGGCTGTATGTGCTCCATCACTAAATGCATTTTCATTTTACAATATTTACTTATAGTCCTATTAACAGTTTGAAAGATGTACTGGAAAACAAACATGGCATGTTTTTATAGTTTCTCATAAAACCTACATTACATAATATCTGGAATATCAGGAAAACTAAAACTGATATTCCCTGTGTAATAATTAACAAAAAAAAAAATTTTAACATGTAAAAAAGGAAAATATGAAGACTGTAGAACTGATTTGCAGAAAACCTTGAAAATGGAAAAAGAATTGAGGCAACTTTGACCTGATTTTTAAATGACTAGTGTGGTGAGTACAGCTGCTCTAGCTTAGTAATTATTTGTGATAGGTTGTTTTTGAGTCCCATATGTATAGGAGCTCCAGGCCCAACTACCTCATTTGCTGGCACACAAACAGATTCTTCCAGGTGCTGAAAATTAAATTTTAATATATTATTTAAATATTAAGAGAATTACAGTTTCAGTAATTTTACTGCTACAGCTGGAGTGTAAAGTGTGCCTATATGCTATAGAGGTTGTTGCATAGTCTGCCTAAGTGAAAATTCCCATTGGCTTTAAATACTTCCAAGGAAGTAAATGTTTGATGTAAAGATAAAAACATATATTTGTTATACAGTGCATTTTAAGAATATTGTGTGGATCTTGACCTGTTTATAGACTAAGATTTTTAAATGTTACATTGCAATTTATAGGAATTCACATTATAAAATGGATAAAAGTTTAAGAAATATTAAGGAAAAACTTAGTTACCCCTGTACTGAGGGCTTTGGTAAGACAACAGCTTCAAAAAGCTGTTAAGCAGATGGTTAACCTAAAACATGTATTTAGTTATATTGATACCAAGTTAATATATTTTCTGGATTAAAGTTCAGGCATGTTAACTTTAGTGTATTTAATCACATGGACAAAATGTGTTGCTGAATTGGGGATCTCAACACTATTTTAGGGTTTAAAAAGAAATCTTTCTAGCTGCTTGTCTGCCTTAGACCAATTTTTTACCCTACGGAGATGAGGAAGGTTATCATGAAAATGTAAAGCCAGTTTTATGTAAGTTTAAGGAAGGTACAATTGCACTGAACTGAAAATACCATGCAATGAAATATATTTTTACCTCCAATGATTTTCTGTGATGCCCATCACTTCTGTTTCATCATTTCAGCATACATTTAACTACTCTTGGAATGAGCAGCAGTACCCAAGTTCAAATGCAGGTTAAGCAGACATAGAATGCACTTTTGGCGTTTTATTCTTGTTTTGAAACATGATAACAGAATGTAAATGTGTCCTGGAAAAAACTGCTATTCTACCAAGACTAGCGGTTAACAGACTTATGGTTTGAGGATGTTAGCTCCTGTAGTTCTGTGGTCTTCTAGTAAATATTGCAGTGCAGAATGTTTTTAATGACATCAAAGAATTCATTAATTACTTTATTGATTTTCTCACTATGCATCCGTAGAAATCAGTGGCTCATTGGAATAACTTCAGGCTTTCACAATACTGTCTTACCCAGTGAACTTTTATTTTCACTTTTTAAAAACCTGTCCTGTTTGAAAGGGCCTTAAACGGGACTATGTTGTCAGCAATCTTCACTCAGTGTCATTTAATTTCTTTCCTAACTGCGTGAATTCTGAAAGGTTGTTTAGGTGAAATTAATTCAGTTATGGATTTAAGTTCTCCACTGGTTACTCTTTGTAAAGGGAAATTCTTTCCATCTGTTTTGATTATCATACTGAATATTGATTGAGATTCATTTTAATAATGAATGGATCTTTTATTCCATTGTAACAAGATCATCACCCCAGCTCTTGTCCAAAGTCTGTCTCACTAAATCCATTAATCTTTGGATTAGATGATAGGCTGTGCAGTCTTACTACAAGGTTGTGCTTAAGGCAAAAGTTATAGCAACTTTTAAAACACATTCTAATCTTTACAAAATCATTTTGGAAAGAAGTAAATTGCAGTGCTTTTATCTTAATTATGTAGTTGTATTTCACAAGGAGTAGTTCAGTTCCTATTACAGTAATATCTTATACTATTTTTAATAGTCATGGAATTTCTTCAGTTGGAAAGTTCAAATGGAACTGATTTAATCCAAAACACCAATATAAAGTTAGAGAAATTAAGTCCAGAAAACAGAATCACCACCACATGTCTTATAATCCTTTGCTATGTATAAATCTAAATTCCTTCATTCATCCAGTGCCTTATATTTTTTTCAAAGCATCCGATCCTGTGTTGTGTGCATGCTGGTTTTATTTTGAATTTTACTACGATTTAAATATTTTTATATCTGCTAAATTAAAACAAATATGTTTGGGTTATTAATAGCCTTAATTAATTAAGCGTCCACATATTTTTTGTAGGTTATACATTGATTTCATTGATACAGAATCAGCCCCTAATCTTCCATCCGATTTGAAATACCTTTCAAGTCTAATGAACTATTGCTGTTAATAGTTAGCATAATGTATTTTTGAACAGTTCTTTTGACTGCCGTAAGGTATTTCTTCCCCTACTGAGATATTCATTTTCTTGCAAAAGAGAAGTATGTGATTCAGCCTTAGAAAGTACACATACGGTGCTATAGTCATGAAATAAATTATGACTTCATGTTCCTTTTCAGACCCAGTCTCATGTGCTAATAGTGTTACTGTTGGATTTTGTACCACGACAAGATGAATTTACCCTATATCAGCATTAGCTTGTTAAGGACTGTGATGGCACGTTTGTAACGAGGCCTGAGGGTATGGTGAACCCATGGCGTTACCTGGTGGGATGTGTGTCCCAGTCCTGTGGGATGTATCCCCAGTTCCACCCATCTCTGGTCAACACCAAGGCTGCCTCCGGCCCAGTGATGGCTCTGATCGTTACCCCATCACATGCTTATGCCCTGCAATTTGATGAATGCTACTGATGAAGATAAAATAAATTACACTTCCTCTTCAACATTGTTAACTGTTAGTATTTACATTGGCCAGAAATCAGTTGTGTTACTGGGTTCTCTCTGATAAGTGATGCTGGGAATGATAGCCATGTCAGCTGTTGCCTCATGATGCGTGATGTTGCGCAAAATATGTTTTTTCTGAGATAGAGTAACCCATATCTAATTAAAAATACAGAATCTATAATTCAAAACTATCTACAGATTAAGTATTCCTATGTATAGAAGTAAAATTGATTAAATTGACCATGATCAAAAGTACAATGCTAGAGATTTGTAAAACAAGCACCGCTTTATTAAATTGAAACAAAGTGATTTGTAATGTCATTTATGTCTCTTTTTAAGGCAATAAAATAAAAAATAGCTACGTTAGAGATCTGTCTTAAGAACTGAAAATGCATTATCCGAGGCAGATCCAGAGCCTAATTTTGTAATCTCACCATTAGAAGACAACAAACTGATAAAGCAGAATGCTTTGCTCTTAAATGGACTTTCACAATGGCCTGGGACTGTGTTTTCTCTTAATTTAATAAGAGGCATTCCCAGACTGAAAGTGTGAGTCTAATGAAGACAATGACAACATTTCAGAAAGGCCACGATTTCCTCTCAGGTGAGAAATTAGTATTGATTTCTTTTTAAAAAAAAAACAAAAACCGCACACACACAAACAAAAAAACCCTCCCACATTTAAAGTATCATTAAAAAATTCTTTTGGAACTGTAGTACACATTTTAAATGTATAAAATTTCTTATGTAAAATAAGAAGAGGAAGAAAAAGTGACAATTCAGAAAATGTAGGAAGGTTTTTTGTTTGCTTCTTTTCTCTTCCTAATAAGCAGCATCTTGAGACCATAAATCTGTACATACAACTCACAGAATTAATATGGGGTAGAGTTTTTTTAACTTCCTCTTCACCACATTGTGACTCATTCTGCATGATTATGACCCTGAAACTTCTTAAAACTATCTTCCCCTTTACAACAACTGCAGATATACTGTAGATTACAAGTGAAGTACTTAAAACATAACCTCCTTTCTCAGGAAATTGTCGAATTTTAACATATAACTGAGTTTTCCTGAATGCTGAGATATAAGGGTTTGACCTCTTGAGATGGAACAAGTCTAATTGGAAGTAGCATAAAAGATGATAGTATCAATGGGTTTCAATGTAGTATAATTATATGTTGAAGCAGAACCCTGAAACTCTATTACTGCACATTGACAGGCAGTATCTTAAAAGCCAAAGTCAGGAAGCTAATTTCCAGGGAAAATAATAGTAGACAGATTAATACAAAATATGTATTTTAATTACAAACCATCATAGTCTAATCATCAGAAGGCCTTTTTTAAAAAAATTTCTCCCCCCCCCCCCCTTTTTTTTTAACTGTTAGCTATTTTTATTATTTTCTCGCATTTCAAACGGGATTTTAGTAAAAGCTAAAATCCTGGCATTCTCAGATTTTTAAGGACCTACAAAACTTATGTTCAACATCTCTCCTTTTTTCATGCTTAGTAATTAAAAATGGCTATGGGCATTTTTCATCCTTTGAGATTTACCAACTGCTATAGCATTTGTGGAATGATTTCTTCACCTGCTTTTACATGGAATAACCAAATATCGGAGCAGCTTGAAGTACTGGAAAAAAAAAGTTTACCTCTAGGCTTCTCATCTTCAGCACATAGGCAGCTGTATCACTATTCCACCATTCAATTAATTTTGAAATCCTAAGAACAAAAGTCATTAATAAGTCTTTTGTCACAGCTAAAAAAAGAGAGATTCCTTTTTAGTATTTGTATGTCATCATGCCAGGCCTAGAAAATTAGCCTAATTTATTATTTAAAACACTGGTGGGATTCCTAATTGCATTCATCATTAGATATGACACGTTTAGAACCGAGAACCATATCCAGTGAGAATTTTCCAGTTTGAATTTTGAAATAAAAATATTTTTCAAGAGATCCCTAGCTATCGCTTGTTACTATGGCAACAGCCCTATTTGTCTGAGAGCTCTGCCCGCTGCCAATGGGAGCGCGAGCAGCGTCAACTAAACATATGAATACATCAAAGACAAATTCATATGCTCGATCTGATCAGCTCAATTAATGTAAGAACAGAAGCTGAAGGGGGTTAAAAGAGGGCATCCATTCAGGATAGATGAAGCCTCTTTTAGCAGAATATATACGCCGGCCTTTTGGGGGAGGAATTTAGCACACTGTCAAAAACATTATCAGAAAAGGAAAGTACTAGGCCTCCTACACCTAACAGATATGAAGCTGTCAGACAAAGAATAGCACTATTCATTAAATGACACTTATTTTCTCCCACTTTACAAGAATACAGTGAACAAAACAAGCAGGGGAGCAGCTGAGAGAGACACTTTTTTCTTTTCCTGGTGATGACAGACATGCAGCAATTATGGTGATAACTAAGGAATACTAAACAAGAAGCCAGGCTCCATTCTGTTTATCACCTAAAATTTTATGTTGCTAAATTTGCATGCGACTCTTGTTTTGTTTTATTATTTATGTCTAGGACAAATTAGATCCTTTTGTTTTTAACGTGGTGCTTTCAGTTTGGTGAAGAACGCTGCTGAAGTCTACGCGTTCTCCCGTTTTTCTTGTTAAATGGCCATATCAAGTTGAAGTGCTTTTGAAGTGAGAGAGTTTCAAAGCACAACAAAACTGCTGTTACCAGTGTGGGGGGAGAAAGCATTAGTGTAATGGCAGGTATTGTGAATTATTTCTGCCGTACATAACTCAGAAAGCAGTTAGTGAAAATCTCTGCTAAATCTCACCTGGACTCGCGGAACATGGTGGGGCCTTGTTACTTGCTTTTAGCATTATTTACACGTTCTGATGAAGTTTGTAGGTGTTACCTAAGTTAGTTTGTTTTATAGCAGATGGAAGTGAGTGAGAAGTCCCGCAAGGCTACTGGCTTTTAAGAGTCCTATACTTAAGCCATGATGATCTGATTTAAGGCCTATTATCAATAGTCTGCTACTCTTATCTGCATGATCATGGCCTGATTGATACTGACTTGGTAGCCATGTACTCCATAATACGCTGTCAGGCGATGCTGACAGCTGCAATGAAAGAACAATAAATGTGGGGCAGCAGTAATGTAAAGGTCCAGGCCGACTGTATGAAAACTGATAGCTGCGATATTGGCTCCTATGTTACCGCATATACCAGCCCCTCCGAGGATTTCTTGGTGAGTGAATTAAAATGGTCTCCTGATACACAGAGAAAGGGCTGGGGGGGAGGTCTTCACGTAAAACAACCACAGATTGCTAAAACCCTGTGTTGAAGTCGGTGACTAGACATAAACTTCAGAAAAAACATCACTTCTCTGAAAAATGGATGCACAAAGATCGCTATATATAGTTACATGCTGGTACACATGAGTGTATAATGTGATTAAATTTACTGTGATAGTTTAAGTTTGTTCCTAGGACAACCTTTGCGAGTGCTCCAGCTAAGTCTTAGAGCAACCTTTTGATTTTAATTTATTTTTATGTCTGTTAATTATAATGAGGGAAGAAATTCGTAGTTTACAATATAATTAAATTAAAACTACCTAATCTTATAACCATTACTCTAAGACAGCTCATAATGACTTGAACCAGGCCTTGATTTCCGCTAAGACCCGTAACACAATGGATTCAGTGCTTTTTTTTTTCATGTTGTGAAAATATGTAGATGTATGTCCACTATTAAACTAAAGAAACTGGCAAAATGAAAAAAGCAACCAGCATCTAAGTTCAAAACATAATATCATGTTCCTGTGCCTTTGGTTTATGGCACTTTCGTGGTGTCAAACAAGAAAGGCCAAACAACAATATTTAGCTTGAAAAGACACTAGAACAGTGTGGATTTTTGCATTCTCTACATTTGTTACCAAATAATTAAATAAAACTCGTGTGTTAAAACCAAAATACAAATACAAGTACTCGCATTTTGTTGATTATTTGTTGGTTAAGAACATATAGAAACACTGAGGCCTCATTCAAGTTCAAATCCCAGTTTTGTAAAAAATAAAAACCAAGGTCCTTGCCTCAAAGACATAATGGTCCCTGTTCTAAACAGGTATTTTAATAAGAAACATGTAAGAGAGCTACCATCCATTAGAGAGATATTTAGTTATTTTAATATACTTTTGCTTTAATTGGGCTTAGAAAATAGTTACTTTTAACAAAAATTAAAATAATGAGGTAATTTCATAATGAAAATGCTAATAGATCTGTCCATCTTTGAAAGAAAAAAAAAAAGTTTTGTTTATGTACTGTCATTTAAATCTTTCCTAATCTTGATACAGTGTATTGAATCAACTGAGACTGAGTTCTTTCTACATGTTCATATGCAATAAACTCAGAGAGGGTTTCACAGAGCTCTAGCCAACCTGCACCAGCAACTGCTTGACCAGTTTGCTGTTTAATCAACCCATCTTGCATTTAGTATATGGATAACGTGCGTATTTTATGACCGTGTGAGACCATTTGTGTCCTATTGCCGACATCTTCAGTTTATGACGCGCTGCTTTCTAGTGTAGAGAAAGTCAAAGTTTGTGACTTTATGGTAATCCACTTTATCAGCATCATAAAGTGTAGCGTTCACAGTGTAATGGTGTATTGTATTTGCAAGAAGTCCAAAGGAAGAATTAGAAAGTAGAGTATTTCAAAGATTATGTACAAATACTAATCTGCTGATCAATGAAACCATAAGGCCAACTCCTTCTGTCTTTAATCATGAAATTGGGTTCTTTGTCTATAGTGTGATCAGTTGAATAAGGAAGGCAAATGAAATGATTTGACTTAAATGCTGCAATGGTGGTCTTTCTTCTGCATTTGGATAATCAGTATGCAGCATTCAAGTTTCTAAAACAATAAGCTGCTTTTATATTACTGTCATTTGGAAAAGCATATGCCCCTACTAGCTCTTTCCTTTTCTGTAGGTATGGGTTAAAAGGTCTTAAAATTGATAATTTGAAAAATTATTTAGAAAGAAAAAATAAATGGACAAAAAAATAACAACAAACCCTCAAACTACAACAAAAACAACAAAACATTCTAGCCTGATACCTTGTACAATATGCCAAGAATCAGCCTGAAGCAAATTTTAACATTCACATTATAACCCTCTGAAAGTAGGGATGTATAATGGGAACACTGACAGACCCTGAATGACACTTACGTTGACAGACAGTAGCACTACCAGGCACCCATAATTAGATCTTTTGTGTGCTTGCAGTTAGCTAAAAAATGCTCCTTAGTTTATTAGAAAAACTATTGCAAAATTAATCATCGAAAGGTAAGTTGTGTACTGATGATGGAAATGAAAAGCAATGTAAAAATAATGTTCTTAGTTTTGCGTTCTTCATGATGACGTCTGTTAGGTTTTCATTTAAAGATGCTCCATTCTGAAGATTTCATTCAAATATATCCATCTGACACAATTCATCAAAATAGTGAATTTAGCTTTTTGGAACACAGGCTTTACTTTTTTCTTAAATAGATGATACTCACTATAGGCTTTTGTAGAGTTCACTAGTCACTGTACCAAATGGTTCACTTACTAAGATACATGTGCATATCTTTTGCATTAAGTTCTTATGATAGTTCTGGCTTCTTTGAATTCCTGAATATTTCCAAATTTGCACAGGTTTGCAATGAAATGCATGTGAGTTGAACTGTGAGATGAGGTATTTCGCACATAGTATTTGCATGATTAATCTGTAATGCTCTTTTATTCTTAAAAATACAAAAGCTTCTGTGATAAATTTATTAATTTTATTACTTTTATTCTGGAAGAAAAAATCAGACTTTGATCATCTGCATTTGAACAGGAGCAAAAAAAAATTCTCTGATTTTTTGTTTATCTGGTTCTTTTTCGTAGTGTTCCCTATAATACAGGGAAGTTTATAATGTTATCTGAAAATCACAGTTCGAAACAGAAGACAATGTTTTGAATTTCTGTGTTGTGCACAAGAAGTAAATATTTGGTTTTGTAGA
The DNA here is from genome assembly GCA_013399365.1 of Pampusana beccarii. Taxonomy (NCBI): domain Eukaryota; kingdom Metazoa; phylum Chordata; class Aves; order Columbiformes; family Columbidae; genus Pampusana; species Pampusana beccarii. The sequence goes on from VWYH01000544.1 coordinate 29,980, forward strand.
ATGATCAAAATGATTAGTAGGCCAAGAAAGTATTTTGTTACATATAAGATGTAATGACATAAACTTATTGCACACTGGAGGTCACCCTTGCTACTCCAAATTTTTTTATGTTTTTCTAAAAAAAAAAAAAGAAATGCAAGCAGCCTGTGTGCCTTTTAGTATGCATGCTGAGTATTTTAAAATATTTCAAGCACCAAAAGAAGTGTATGTTTGGGATCATGTTAATTCTTCAACTGCTTAAGCAGTGTGCAGTATAGGTATAGACATTTGGAAAAAACTTTTTGGGGTCTGTGTTTGTCTTAAGTCCCACGAGGATTCCATAGGCTGCATTGAAACCAGTACTGGCAGTTGCTTTTATCATTCTTCAGGAAGGTGAGTTTAAAGCTGGTTCTAGGACATCTGGCTAAATTGCCTTTACCATGAAGACCCACCCATAGCTGTATAGAAGTATTAAATTACCATCAAAATAATTGTTATGTTCTTAGATAGGTACAACTAAATGTTTCATTTGGTTGATGAGCAAAGTGCAAGTTTTACTGTTGATTACCATACGAATAGAGATGAAAGGTCTTGAGAAAGCCTGTCTGCTGTAGCCATAGGAGTCTCAGAGAAGTAGTTTAAAATTAAATCAATGTCCTTATATTTTCAGATTTTCCATGTCAGAAATCCTTCTGATAGATCAGGGTGCAAATGGCATGTTCTCCAGGTTACAGCCAAGCAGGATCTTAAACTGAGAACCTACATTCTGCAAGATTTGACCAAAAAACCCCAAATTAATGCCAAATATTCTCTTTCTCAGTCAAATGGTTTATCATTCACAAAAAAAAAAAATCTAAAAGCATAGAAAGACCAGCTTAATTATTTCTGACAGCCTGTTCACTGGAAGTCTGTAATACAACATGGGAAAACCTGCATGGCCATACAACATAGGAGATGCTTCACTGAACCAGAACTCATGTGTTTGGTACTTGTGTCTTGTCTCTAGTGGTATCTCATTCCAGTGACTTCGGAGGAAGCTGAGATAAATTTTTCTCATAGACTAACCGTGATTTGACCATTGTGAGGTTCAAGATCACGACTGACGTTTTGAAGCTTACTGTCCTGTGCTCATGACCAGGAGCAATTGGCTTTCTTCAGGGAGCCATCTATGGCTTCCCAAGTTGTGTGTTCTCAGGCTTGAAATTAATTTTTCAGGGAAAAAAATTGTCATAATACAAGATATGCTGCAAATATACTGCTAATGTATTGGAAAATAATGGGAAAATCTTGTGATTTTTAAACAGAATCATCTAGGTTTTGGTTTCTTTGTTAGGAAGCAGGGACACAGTTGTCTTGCATTCCCCTAAACATCAGCCTTGGTTGCAGGCTCTCAAAGAATTAGCTGCTGTGTCCTACCCCAGCAATTTAGCAGTTCCCTCAATACCTATCGTGCGATAGCTGCTATGACCGCTGCGTAGCATCGTTCCTCTCCAGGGTTTTTAAATCTCAGAGAGACCACATCGTAGTCTCTACAGACTTTTCTTGAGCCTCTGGGAGGCCTAGTCAAGAACAAAATGTTCCATGCTCCTTTCTCCCATCCAAACCCATAAAAGGTCTTTTCTCTTGCTTTTCAGAAAGAGCAGAAAACTAGCATTCAACTAGTACCACCAGTTAGTATTCTCTAGACTGCAATCCAAATTTGAAGAAATACTTGCCCACAAAGAACTTCTAGTGTAAACAAAGCATGTCTTATACATTAATCTACAATAAAGGCAGTCATTTGTCTTTCCTAGCACATGTTAGCTCAGGATCCTGTGGACTTTCCAGCTGGAGATATTTAATCACTCAACACCTGTCATCCAGGCTTTTCATACTGCTCCACATGATGCTTCCAATTTGCGATAGAATCTGTGTGAAGGGATGTGTAGGAGCTGAGTATCCCAGTTCTGTGCTCTTCCATAATGCTGGGTGAATCCTAGATGGGGTCTTACCAGTCACCTTCACTGGGAAGGCCACCTAAAGGAAAACTGTCCAAACTAATCCCAAAGTATTGATTTGCTCATGGTTTGCAACAGTTGAAGCCATAACTTTAAACCATTCTGCCTGAAAATCTGCATAGGATTGCAGAACTTAATGGGTTATTTCTTCATACATTGGGTAATTATTGTAACAGTGAAAGTCTCCCTGGTTCCTTTGACCTCTGCTAGGTATTTCAAACTTTTACATCACTTGCCAGGATGCAATTTCTGATATATCGTCCTATTCCTTATAATTTCTGAAACAATTATTCAAAAGTTTGAATTGTCTTTTCTCATCAGTGCTCTTTTCTCTACCAAATCAGGTAGTGTTTTACTACTTGGTTAATGTTGATACTTTCGGGTAGAAATGTTAAACTCTAAAGATCTTGTGTTTTAGAGTCATAGAATCATGAGTTTAGAAAGACCCTTGAGATCATCAAGTCCAACCATTAACCCAACACTGTCCAGTTCACCTCTGAACCAAGTCCCTGAGAACCTCATCTCTGCGTCTTTTCAACCCCTCCAGGATGGTGACTCCACCACTTCTCTTAGTAGCAAATCTGAACCCTTCCTGAAAAGTGAGCTTCAGCTCCCACATACGTACCTGAAATCCTGAAGCCACCAACATCCAGGAGGAAAAATCATCACTGATGGACAGAATGACAGGGAGGGAATACTATGAAATAACTCAGGAAAAATATGTGACCAGCCCTCCTCAATACTCTTAACCAGGAACCAAAAGCAGGAGAAACCTGGAGCTGTAGCAGGGCCCTGAAGCATACAATAAAATTACTTTATTTAAGACTTGCAATACCATAAGATATAACTGTTAGCATACAAACAGTATAAGGAAATTGTTGTCCTTTTTCTTTTGGCTTTCTGCTAACTCACTGCAATTCACAGTTAGTCTTCAGTAAAATATGACTTTCTCTTGGAGGATAAAATTGGTCCTGATTTGCTACTGTAAAATACTGTAAACATGGTTGCACTAACAAGGTAAACTATTACCATGAATTTATTCTGTTGGGATGGAACAATTAAGTCACAATTCTGAAAGAGGCCTGTAAGTGTTATGTAACATTATCATCATCAATTAGTAAAAGATGCCTTTCCAGTAGCTTCATCTGAACAGATAATGAAGAGGTGGAAGATGGGAGGAGAATTTGTCATTGACTGAGAAACAGGAATGCACTCCTTCCCACGAGTTCCCCAAACAAGGACTTTTTTTTTTTTTCATATATATTCTGGCAGCATGTCAACATGCGCGAGTCAGGCTTTCCAGCTGCCAATTAGAGCAGTCCAGTCCATTTCCTTGCCAAAACGACTCAGTAGCCCAGTAAAAGTATGCACAGTAGAAACCATTTCTTCAGAAGAGTCCTAGACTATTGAGAATGATTTTTTTTTACTTGACTTGAATCAACAATCAACCAAAAACCCCATAAAAGAATGCATTCTGAAGGTGAGGTTACATAAGATCTGTAGAAATGTGATGTCTCAATGTATGGATTTAAATAAACCAGTGTAAAAATTTTAATCTGTAATTTCTTTAAAACTGCAGATGCATTGAGATCACTGAGTCATACCTAAAACCAAAATGAAATCTGTGAAAAGTAACACAGTAAAATAGACTGTATTCAAGACATACAGTCAGTCTGTATTCTCACTCAGAAGAGACAACAGATAGACATAATTTGTAAGTGGAAGAATCAGTAGTGTACCCATAGCACTGGGAAATTAAATATAATTTAATTGTTGTAGATTTCTAAAACGAATGGAAAGACAGTATACAGAATCTTCACATTCCATGACAATATGATCTCTCACCCTAAGAAAGCCTTTGAGATACCTATTATGTCTCTATGAACTGGACTTATTGCATCACAGCAAGAAATAACCAGAATCTCATTGTTAGATCAGTATTGGTTCTGAGTTTTTATGATAATGAGAAATGAAAACTTACAGGCATGTGTTACGAGTTTCTTATCATGCTTGTCATTTTATGATGTATAGCACATTAAAAAGCCATGGAAAACATCAAATCCATGTTTTTAGTTATTCTGAGTTCTCCCTTCATAGTAAGACAAAGAATCCTTAGCCAATAGCCAAGTTATAATCTGAGTGTTTATAATCCACAATTTTAATTATATTTTCCTCAGTGATTGATTGTCAGAAGTAAAAATGTTGAAGAAGACAATAACTCCCTTACAACTGAATTGAGCTAGTAAATTAATTTAATATGAGAGAAGCTCTAGTATTAAATTGCAGATGTTGAAATAAGCTAAATTTTTGCTGAATGAAGAAGCTCGTAAGGAAAAGGTAACAAAAATGGTGGAATGGTGGAACAATAATGATGGAAGTGGATTTAATTATTACTCAGTATGTGTGGTGACCTACATGGTTATTTTCGCAAAAGAATATCATTTTTATGGACACATAAAAATAAGAAGAAATTAAGTATGAATAAAAATCCATTGTCATTCATGCCAGCTAATTATATCAAATTTATCAAAAATGCTGAAGGTGTTAACTGGTAGTTTTATTTTGTATATGAATAAACCAGTTGTACAGGTAACATTTAGGTTAATCTGGCTCTAAATTTAACAGTACATACATTGCAAGTACTTGAGGATTTCCTTCACTTTTCACAATATTTTACTCCTTATCCAAAAAACCATGATTGCAAAACCAAAATATGGAAAGAAAATTTAAGCCAATACCTTTTAGGATGCAAACCCAAACCATTAGGTGATTTTACGTCTTCATAGAAGCAGGTTTTTTCTTTCTCTGAATGACTCCAGTGTAGGGCAAAACCAATATTTTACTGCGCATTTCTGTTTCAGATATGCTCTTTCTAGATATCCGCATTATCTGATATTTCTCTTTGGAAATTTACCTCATTTCTGCCATGGTTTTTCTGAGTTTCAGTTGTGAAATCTTTATTTCCTAATAAATGTGTGCTTTTATCTGGAAGTCAATGAGAGTCAAGTTATATATACATATATATGTATCCTTATATATATACATGCTGAAGATCATGGCTTTGAATCCCAATATAGAAGATTTTAGTACTGTATCAGCCTATGAAGCTAGTAAGTGTCTTCTTCTTTCATTATTTTACAAATGGAAATGCGTGTTCAGTGCAATACCTAAATATTTATAACGTTCTTGAGGTTTTTTTGTTTGAAAGCATACTAGACTCTGTAAATTTACGGAGCAAGATACATGTAGCAATAAATATACATATTGTTCATTACATGTAGAAGCATATGTAAGTATACATATTAATTACAACAGTATGGTATCTCAGAAATGAAGTTTATACTTGGAGTGAAGGGATTTCTGATGGTCTGTAGCTCTTGTAGGAAGGCATTTCACAGTCTCAGACTAACCCCAAGAAAGCTTTTTTCCACTTTGAGAGAGTTTCTTTAGGTCAGAGGACTACTGACTAGCTTTACTCAGTCTTTTAGGTAAGCTGCTGACATCTTTTTAGTATTTGAACAGACTTTGAACATCACTTAAACTCCAGGGGTAGCCACTGTGGCAAGTGGAGATGTTTAGACTTAAGAATACACCAGCTAAGAACCCTAATGCTAAGAATGCACATCTTGTTAAGAAAAAATGCACTACACTAGCCAATTTTTAGAATGAAAATGTTGTGTCCAATTATTGCATATAGCCCAGCCAAGAAGCAGACGTAATGAGGCTAGGACATCACTCATTCAGCCATTTTTGGATAACCCTGGTCTGACCTCATGGCTGACCCTGCTTGGAGCAGGAAGTTGGACTAAAGACCTCCTAAAGTCCCTTCCAACCTCATTTTCCTATGATCTTATGACTGTACAGGAGGACTGGAAGAAGTTTCCTAGCAACAAGAAATTGAAGGCATAAGTAATGGATGAAACTTAGTGTCAGGGAAAAATCCAAGAGGTATTTCTAATCTATGAATTGAATTGACCAATATTATGTATGTCTCCCTTAAAGCAAAGGAAGCTATACGTTCATTTGAAATGCTTTTTCTCCGCTCATCTGTCATGCTCTTCATTTGCCTTCATGCAGCTCGCTCTCTCTTTATTTCTGATCTGATTTCATCCATTGACTGGCTGGTAGGTGATATTGATATAGCTGCAGGTGGTGATGGATAGGTAGCACTGCAGCGTCATCAATATACCGCTGATCCTTCCTTCTGTGATATTTCTTCCAGATCATTCAATGGGTGCGTGCAGAAATGAAAAGAAACAGAAAGTTGTGGGACTCAGTGGATTGTCTGGTGACAGAGGGAGGCACGTTGAGGGATGACTTACTCCATTTTAGTAAGTTAACTGGGAATTCGTGCATCTCTCTTAAGAGGGATAGCCACTACTTATAGTCAATAGAATTATGAATTATGGCAGTAGGATTAATACTGTGGAGACATCCCAAGATTGAAATGAATGTCAACTTCAACCCACCACTAGAGAAAATTACACAGCGGTGCTGCTTGCAGTTCCATGGCCTGCCCAATTTACAGTGAGTCTATGACATTTTTCATTAGATCCACTTCTTTTGGCTTTTCTGTAAGCTTTCCAGGAGTTTATTTGAGAAAGGGAAGTTTAATAGTGAGTAACAGTTAACAGGAATTAGTGTCATTCCAGTGCATTTTTGCCGAACTTTCATTCTGGCATTCCTTCGTTTTTGAAAGAGAAAGGGAAGATTGTTTTTTTTTTTCCTGAAGTAATATGTTTGCTATTCCCGTCAGTACAGGCATCTGATATTTGTTACTTAGATGTAAAGCAGAAAGTCACTAGTGAAATTCACAAAAAATGGACTGAAACCCTTTTGTTGCAGAGTACCACCTAAGGAGTGGGTGTAGTGGACTGTGAAAATGTTAGATCATAGAAAAACAGCTTTTTTGAGAAGTCTTTCTCAATATTGTTTTAGTATTGTACTTAAAACAGAATCATAGTTTCACATCATGGTGGATGTTTGGCTCTAGTGCAAGCTGAAACTTCTCATGATTGAGAAAGGAACGTATTATGAATAACTCCTTGACACAGACCTTACCAGATGCAATGGAGGCTGATAAAACATAATCTTGGCCTATAATAAAGCTTCAACATAGCCTTTGAGAAAATAGCGGTATCCCTGCTTTCACGTTCTGCTGTTTGTACACAAACTTGCCACACTTTCTCTTCAATTAAGAATATCAGTAAATTTAAAAAATTTCTTATGAAATGCTGCAAAATACGTACAAAGAAGTTAATAGAGTGGTGGTTGAGGCCAGTGTACAAGAGTTAACTAATGCAGTAGGTTCTTGCTCCTTATTTTATGGACCTAATGCTGTTTTACTCTCGCAAGCAAAGGAATTTACTGGAATCAGGGATTTCTGGTCAAGCCAAAATCACTAATTGGTTTTCGTGTCATGGAGGAGGATAACCTTTGGCCACTATTTTAGTATGAGAATAATCTGTTTAAAAGAGTGGCCGGATTGTAGTGTCCTGAATCTTGATCTCTAGACTAAGCATTTGATCTAGAGTTCAGCTGTCAGCTTGCTTTGAGTCAGAAGTTAGTCTATAAATTCATAAGATGCCAAGCAAGGAAATAAGAATGCCGATGCATAAAGTTCTTGAGTTCTGTTTGTTTGCAAAACCAGACCACTCCTTAGCAGTAAAATTCTGAGTAGTATAGAACTCTCATGGCTAAAGGTGCATGTGATTTGATTGATGACTTAATATTAAAGATTCAAATATGAACAATGCATGCATTCAGAAAAATAACGAAGAGTGGAAGTATTTGAACTGTGTAGATGTTGGAAACACTTCTGCTTTTTTTTTCAAAACCTGCATAGGAATAGTTTAGGTGAAAATGTCTGATGTCTCAACCTGATCCTGCTGCAGCAATTTTACCTTGGTAACCTCAGCATGAGATCAGAGATGTTTTCCAGGCTTGTAAGTCCCTCCTAACCATGCAAAGGTATGCAATAAGTTCTTGAATAACCAGCCCAATCTCTGGTTTTGCCTTTCCTACATGATTGTTTTGTTCTTCATAACTGTTGAAGAATCTTCATGGATTCATAAACCGAGAAGGATTCACTGCAATATGCAAAAAAAGTTTTGTTAAAACTTTTCTTATTTGCAGTATTCTCTATTGTAGTTAATATAAAACTGGAAATGTCTGCTAAAACAGTGGAATAACATCAATGAACTATATATATGAGGAAACATGTTTTTCACTTTAATTGAGAAAATGTGAAGTTTTTACTAGCAAAGCAGTAAAATAACACATTTTTGTTAGAACTACTTAGGTAAAAAGGATAGTAGTAGTATCAACTTCCAAGTACTTTTATGATGAAAATTTAAAACAGGCCAAATATTTTGATTTTGATTTTCAAATGGTTAACCCAAACTTTTCATGAAGCCTTAGATTATGTTTTGGAATTCGAAACGTTCCTAATGTAGACTTCATACTTATTGAGGTTTCTGTTATGACCTATGATGTTGGATGTTCACTACAGATTTAAGTAAGTCAGGCCCAGAAATAATATTCCTTTTCTACCCACAGCACAGTCTTCATGTTTTAAGAATCAAATCATCTCCATCTTGCTGTCAGTTGTCCTTAAAGAAATGGATAGTGTCCCAATGCCTTAAGCAGTAGGTTTCAGATAATTTAATTGTTCTTCAAGTTTTATATTGTTACACCATACCCATAAAGTCACAAATGTCAGAGGAACAGGTGTCTGCAAACTGTTGTTGTTAACCTGCCTGCACAGTGCAGAAATATTTTGGAATGTATGAGACTGCCTTGAATCATGATTAAAAGTTCAAACAGCCTCTACAGAAATCGGCAACTTTAAATAACTCTGATTTTAGTGTGAGAAAGGAAACTTGCCGTGAAGCTAAATTGCATAAAAATGTACCATTTGTGTGTCTTACAAAATAAAATGTGTAGTATACTGTGGACAAAAGACCCATATATATTCCAGCAATTTTTGTTTGACTGGGGCAATCAGTGTCTTAAATTGTTCTGTGTTCACCTGCCCACAAAAATCTACACAGTTATAGATTCATTGATTTCAAATGTCTGTCTGCAGTGTGAAATGTTGAAAGGTGAGCAGCGATATCTTTGGGACCAAGGAGAGCAAGTCAGAAGAAAACTTGATTGCATGGGCTGTCTCAGCTCCACTCTCCTTGCTAGCAGGAGTGGCCAGTGACCTGTGCTGCCGATGGGACACTGGTGGCATGTTCTCCCTTCTATATCTGGTGAACAGCTCTTTGGTTTCGTATTATGTATTTAATAGCAATATTAATAACAATATTAGTGTATTTAATACAATCTAGGTGATTAACATCTCACATGCACCATTTTGTGTGTGCCCACAGAGTTCTGGTGTGTTTGATGTCAAGTTCAGATTCATTTCTAGTGCGAGGTCATCTGAGAAGGAGTTGAGAGCTGTCTTGTTTATTCCTGGACTGGTTTTCTTCAGCTGAACCTTTTTTTCCCCAATGTGTTGACAGTGGTAATGGTGCAGGGTTCAGACACTTTGAATCAGTCAGAATGTGTTTTCTCTTAGCCTGTCTTGGTGGATGTTTACTTTTGTTTCTTACCCCAAAGCATATTATCTTGTTCCTTCAGCCTCCATAGAACTGGTGTTTGAATATCATACCCCTTTTACTTCATGAAAGACATCAAAACGTGTTACTTCTCATCAGGAAGCAATGTCTGTATTATACATACAAAGATGGGTATGTAGCAGATATTCATAGAAGACAGCTGCAAGCTAAAAGATGTTTCTCCCAGATCAAAAGTTTCTTGATTACATCACCGTAGCCAAAAGATCAAAGATAATGTGATTTAATTTGATCACTGAGTCATCCAAGTAAGCATGGAGCTCTATTGGCAGTTTTTCTGAGGTAGCAGATTGCAGTTGGTATTTAATCAGGAAAAGTATTTTAAAATAATGCCCGTAATAGTGTTCTAAAGTATTAAAATAATCTTTGTAGTTTCCTAGGGTTTGATGGAGTTTAACCATTGGCATAATAATGATTTCACTGAGGCTGTTCCTAAGATACTTGCAGCACCTCGCTGAAGGGTGTAGGTGTGGTGAGTCACCCATTCATCACCCAGCTCCCGTTCATTCATTCCCACCTCGTAGCATCCTTGATTTTTTGTAACCCATGTAGCGTTCCATTGTCAATCAACCTCGTTCCTGTACAGTAAACTCTCTGGCTCTCTTTTGACTTGAATGAATGGTGCCATTCATTCACATCGTACTTTTTCTGCAGATTCTCGTTCTAAAATGAGGATCAAGCAGTTGGCTTTTAATGTGCAAGGGTTGTAAGAGTTGTAAGGCGTTGGAGTCAAAGAATTTGCTGTGCATGCAAACCAAATAAGAGGTAGAGAAGAAGAAGAAGGAAGTGGACTAGTTGATTTCACTTCTGCTACTACAGGCCCATCAGCTGGAAGCAATTAATTTTTCACCATGGAGCATGCAATGGACAAGGCAGAGCAAGTGTAATTATATTAATCTGCCACTCTGTCATGCCATGCTCCTCTATAAGGGAAAGCAGTTGTGACTTTTTGTCTTTCAGGTATTCAGAAGTTATGAAAACATTGCCCTACACATTTACATGTTTTATTTTTTGCTTGCTTCTGGAAGAAAACAAGATTTAAGTTTTTACCTCTCGTATTGTTTTAAGTTCTTGGATACTGTCACCCTTTCTACAGTTGTTATCACACCATGCTCAGCATAGCTCAGGTTCAGGCACAATCTGGAACTCAGAATCACAGAATCATAGAATCATTCTGGTTGGAAAACACCCTCAAGATCATCGAGTCCACCCGTTCCCCCAGCCCTGGCACTGCCCCATGTCTCTGAGAACCTCATCTCTGTCTGTTCAACCCCTCCAGGGATGGTGACTCCACCACTGCCCTGGGCAGCCTGTTCCAATGCCCGACAGCCCTTTGGGGAAGAAATTGTTGCCAAGGTCCAACCTCAGCCTCCCCTGGCGCAAGTTGAGGCTGTTTCCTCTGGTCCTGGCACTTGTTCCTCTGCATCATCTGCTTTGGCAGTATAAGATGTCATCTCCTAGCTGATGGGAAGGTTTTGGGGATTTCTGAGTGCCTTTTCTGATGCCTTAATGATCAGCATCATCTTCTGGCTTATCCCTTTAGTGAAAGTTACCATTATTGAATCTCATTGCTTATGGAAACATCAGATAAAGTATAATTTACTGTACTTTGCTGGCTGTAATTTTTAATCCTTGTGATTCTTTAAAACTAACTAAAGCTGATCTCTGGTTGTGTTTGAATACTGTGACTAAGCAAGATTTTAAATGTTGGGAATGTATCTTTCTTAATTTCGATATGTTTATTTGGACAGTCTACCCAAACTTTATTGATACCTACTAACCTAAGATTTCATTTCTTCCAATTCCTTAGACCTTTAATTCTATAACATGGGGTTTTAAAATTAAACAGCGTAATACGGTTTTCTTTGTTTGGAGTTTCTAAGGAAACCTCTAAATACAGACGTAGGTAAATCGGTAGATAGAGACACGTTGCATAACTAATTAAATGGAACTAATAAAAATGTTCCTAATGCTAATTATATTATGTATCTGCAGCCTGTATTAGCAGTTAAATACAAGCCTCTCCAATGGTCTAACTCTTCCAGGTTATCTTTCTTCTGACACAGCTGGATGGTAAAAAGAGGGTGGAAAGATCTCCGATAGACTAGAGAAGGTTTATATACCATCAGCAACATCTGTGCCATGGCCTCAATGTGATGATGTGTTGTAGCAGTGGAAATACACGAGGCAGCTAACACATAACGTGAAGTGAAGACTGGAAACTCTTTTTTGTGGGTGATCAGTGAAAATTATAAATTTTTTAAAATAGGTAATTTTTTGAGTGTAATTACGTTACCATGTTCTGGTTTACCTCTCTCTGGAGATATTTATACTTGAAAGTTCAGATCTTCCAGTTATTCTGCAGCTAACTCATAGTTTACATAGTAAAGGCTGTAAAGGAGATATTTTTTTCTGGGTAACTACATTACACTGACAGTTTTTTCCTGTGATCTCAAACTTCAGTTTTTTATTAAATCAAAAATCAGGAACAAATCTCAACATTAAAATACACTTTCTCACTACATGGAAATGAAATTATGGGATATTTTCATCTACATGTTATTATAATTTTTTAAAAATTCCTTTTTGTTTTAAAATAAAATCTTGATCACATACATGGAAATATATATTATATAGACTCTGTATTTTGCTATGTAATGTCTGCATTGTAAACTTTGATATATTGTTAAGCAGTTGTCAACAAAAGAATCGATTTAATATTCTTTGTTTAAAAATATTCATATCTGTTGTTGAATGAGACAGTCTATTCAATCTTATAAATATCACATCTAATAAAGAACAATCCACAGCACAGAGAAAAAAATGTCTTTATTCATAAGCAACCAGATGAGAAATGGATTTTTATTCAGTCAAATCCTTTTAGTCAATGAAACAGCACTTTCATGCATACTGCACTCAAGTGATAATTAATATAGTCTAATTCTGGACATGATGCCTGAATTGATGTACTGTCATCAATACCCCATGTTAAAATCAAACCTTGACAGGGACTTAACACCCTGGAACAGGTCATCATATGATAATACTCTTTTTTTCCTTTCAGTATTTGTCTTCAACCAAGCAAAGTATTACAAGATGGGGGGAAAAAAGGGGAAATAATTACAAATGAAGAGTGACGCAGGCTGTGAATAGAACATATGTTAGGCTAGGCAGAGGCATCAGTGAATTATATCATTTCATGATGAAGCGGCAGTGGGGCTGAACGGACCTATTTTAAACCTTGATGTATTTTATCTCTACTGTATTTGGACTGTCATCTTTGGAGAAAGACTTTGTGTAATTGAGAGTCAGCTCCAATCTGCATGTCTTGAGCATGAAGTGTAAGCCAGATGAACAGTGTTATGGAAGAAAGGGAAGCATCTAATAAGGTATAAATGAGTAATAACGTTTATACCTCAGACATTTAAATGTGTTTTATAAAATACGATGTTCAACAGTATTAATTTTGTGGTGCTGTCAATAGTATAAACTAGGTTTGAAAATACTGAAAAATTTACTTTGTTATTTTAATAACACGTATTTATGGTTGAGACATCCTTTGTCACATTAAGCATAAAATTATAACAGAACAAATTTTTCCTTACAGGTTCATCTTCATAGGCTGAGATTATAGGTTTATAGTTATTTGTTAATTTTGAGGGGAATTTTTTTTTATGATGTCCTTATCTGTAATGCCATAAGGAGTTACATCTCTAAAAGAGTTCCGAGGGAGTCTGTATTTGCGTGTATTTTGCTTTTAGTGTAGTAAAAAAATACTGGTTTAAGAAAGGCAAGTATTTTATTTTTCAGTTATTGTTCAGCAAGAAGCTGGCATGTTGTTAGTGTATCATACATGATCGACCCCCAATAGTGATTATTTAGGAAGAATTTGTGGTGGTTCTAATAAGGCCACAATAAGTCTTCCAGCTTTCTGATGTAAAAGAGCATTCGAATACCACATAGCATGTCCAGCACAACTCAAGGAGCACTTTACAGACCTACTCATTTGAATTTTATTGTATCCAACCTTTTGTTTGGATCTGGTTTTGTCAGAAAGATCATTCAGACAATTCACCTCCAGAGGCAGGATAATTTTTTATTGTTACAGCTATGGATAAGGACAAGTGATAGCTTCTGTAATGCAAGCTACTTGTTCTGCGTAAAACATTTTCTGCATTAAACATTTTTTTCTTAGGTCACTATGGTTACATTAAAGTGTAACGAGCATTTTATAATCTCTTGTGCTTCCTCTGCATAGTTAGCCAACAGTTTTAAGCTTAGAATAAATGTTATTAGCACTTTTCCTCTCATGTTAAGAAACAGCTATTCAGAAGAAACAGAAAAAAATAGGCATAATAATTCAGGATATAAACCTTTGTACTGGAGAGGACTCTTATCTGTGGCCAATACCTGCATGTAAGTCATCGTCATAACCCAACGAATTCCACGTGGGGACAGGACAGGTCTGCACAGCTTTGATAGCAGGATTGGGGTCGCAGAGGTTTTGGAAGAAGTTCTTTGTCCTCAGAACCTTTCCATTAAAAATGGGTTATTGCATAAATTCTTTTACGTTGCCTTCTTTGTAGGAAAAAAAGCTTTCCTACAATTGCACCAGAGATATTAATATGGCAGCACTTTTCTATAGACCATGGCTCTTATTATTGTATTTTCTTATTATTATTTTACAAGTTTGTGATATCAGACCAAAATGCTAGTGTGACCAGACTATCTTTCTTTATTACTATTATTCCTTGCTTTTGCATTGTTTTGTTAAGTTCACCTCACAGTTTGAGCTCTGTACAACTAAATTCTCGTAGCAGTCTGTAGATCCTGTGTCCATTAATGTTGTTACACTACATTAGGTATGAATAAGTAATTTATTGTGAATAAAGCAAAAGGGCATGAGAACATTTAACGTCTTCACATTCACTTGTTGGAATAAATTGCATAGTGATCTACCTGAGTACAAATAGGTAACTCTGTTCCAGCACATGTAGCAGATCCAGGCTATAAAATTAAGCAGAAGTAGTGATAATAAGCTTATTTTAAAACAGAGCAGAAGGCTCCAAGTGAGCAGCAGAAAAGAAAGCTGAGAAACGTCAGCAGGAGTCATAGAGGGAAACAGAAGTAAAAGCCTTTTTTGGCATCACTTCACTCTGCCCCACGTACTACTTGTGTTTCAGTTTCCTTCACATTGATGATCTTTTTGACTCTTTTACTGTGCAGCTTTGCACTCTCACTTTAATACTATTTTAGCACACTATATGGCTCTTGAATAGCTTTCTACTGACTTCAAACTGTATATGTATGCATACACACATGTATATGCACACATTTAAAGGACAGCTGTCTCAAAAGTTATCTGTTATCCAAAGACCAAATGTGTTGCCTTTGAACTGCATCTCGTTATATAATTCAACTGTGAAAATTCACTTGAATCTGATATTCTTGCAAACCAAAAAGCAATGTGATTTCTGCGTGAGGAGAAAAGAGTAACATTAGCAGAGTCAGCAATACATGGAGATTGGGCAAAAGAAAAATGTAATTCTGCTTTAAAATTGTGTCTACAGAGCTGAGAAGCTTTATCTGTAGACGAGGAAGAAAATAAGATCAATAAACATGTCAAGATGGTAAGAAAACCTGTTCACAAATAAGGTAATGTAACTTTGATATTAATTTGATGACATTTGTGGGAAATTTAATTATGGTTTTGCAATGCCTGAATGAAGTATCAGTTCCAAATGTCTGCTGGTAAAACCTGATGCATTTTTGCCATTAGATCAATGGGGTTTGATTGAGATGTCCCTCGGTGTGTTCTGCTTTTCTCATGTCCCATGTGATGTGAAACAAACCACGTCCACTCAGGTTCCATCTCACCTCATCTGCTGCCTTACCTGGAAAATTTCATACCTGTAGTTTTGGTCTTATGGGTGGAGATGGCCATGTGCGGCCACTCTGGCCATCATCTTCTCCAAGGGATTATCATTTGGCGGTCAGATTTTGCACAGTCTTCCTTAGGAAAATAGGTTTATGGAATTGGAAGTGTTTGTGGGCACTGTGGTCTACTAAGGCTTAAAATCCGTAGCAGAACATCGCAAATTTGAGAGCTCAAAACCAGAGTTGACTGAGTTGCTGGGCACACTGTGGGGGTTTTGGTAATAATGGGAGCTGTCATCTTCCTGAAAAGTGTTGTGCAGTTCAGAATGATTTGGATGAGTATTTGGGTTTAGCTCCTGGGAAGAGAAGAAGACAGATAGTAAAATATAAAATTATTGTTTTTCCTTTCTGGGTTTTTTTTGGCCTTTTAAAGGTCTTGTAGTAATAAAGAAGTATCCTGAGTTAAGAGTTGGTGCCTTGTAGAGTCAATGACAGTTATATATTTTTTTACCTATTATGAATAGCTTAGTTCTGTTTTCGCATAGTGTATTTTAATAGGCTTTGGGGTTTTTTTTTTTGGTTTTTTTAATGGCAGTAGTTTGACAGTCAGTGACAGGCAGATTAGCAGCAGTACGGTTGTCTGTCTAGAAATACACACAGCTCATTGATTTAGGGCATGACTTACAGAGTAAAATCAAAACCACTCCTCCCTACCTGTAATTTTGGAGAGGGAAAAGCAAAAACAACAAAACCAACCAGCCAAAAAAATCCCACCATAAAAATCGAGAAGACTGAAATTTTAACCAGAATAAAGTGTGCAAACAAGCTGTGTTTTTACATACTCTGTAAAGACTTGTATCCTTCCTACTAAACTTTAAATGCTACAATTGTGTTACTAATGTTACTACTAATAATAGTGAAATTGGAAAAGAGACAAATTACAGCTTTTTAGTTGGTATTTTTTAGTTTTTAGATGTGGTGACTTTTAACCAGTTTGCAAATGTTAGTAATTGAGGCGTATATTTCTTTTACTTTTGTTTTTACAGGTCAGTTATTTTTTACATGGAAACATTTAGAAAAGTCTGTTATAAGAACTTTAATATTTAGCATCCAACACTATAAAAATTGGTATCAGTGAAGCTCTGAAAAGATCTTTGCATTTTCATTATTTCAATTTTAAAGCTTGAATTCATTAGTATATACCATGGTCTTCCTGAAGTTTTTTAAGGGATGTAATACTTTTGAAATCATTATTGAATCTGAGTAGCTAGGGGTGAAATTGACCACCCTATAAATAAAAGTGACAATGTGATATATATATATATGAATAATAGCAAGCTGTAGATCTCCCAGAAATCTGTTGGAAAGTTTAATAGTTTAACATGTAGCATTCAAGATAACATTAGAGAACTTTTTTTTTCTGTTGAAAAAGTAAAGTCAGAGTATAAAGCATCAAGAAAAAAAATTTAGAAAGGAAAAATAAGCACCCAAATCCATGATCTCTATCATTCTCTTTTGTCATTAAAGAAAATTTTTAAAAAGGTTGACAAAAGACCAAGAATAGGAATACATTTAATTGAAAAGCTTTTATTGTCTAGTTTTAAGTGAGCTCTGTTGTCCACATATATCAGTCAATGAATAAAGGTGAAGAACAATTAAACATTAGTATTTGTTCACAAATTAAATCTTCTTCATTTAGCTGTGAACTAGGAAGTAGAACTATACTGTAAGAACAGAAAACTCTTTTGGGGATTGACCTTGATAGCGCAGTATATCATGATGATGGTGATGATGAACTTCTACCACACTTATTTCCAGAAACGTTTTTATTTCACCGTTTCCCCCTCTCCAAGAAATTGTACTTGTTGCAGCTATCACAAAGATATTTTTTTTCCGCTATATTCTTTATCCCATATCACATACCCTTTTTGTGCTTATGGAGTATGTCACTCTTCTGTACTTGTGCTTATAACAGGATTCCCCTTCCAGACTCCAGTACCGTAGAGCAGCTGGAAGTGTTTCCTGGCCATCTGTATCAGTACTCCCATCTTTTTAGCATTACAATTAATTTTCTCATCTTGGCATATAGAGAACCCAAGTGTGCCCCTTACCTCATTACCTGGAATTTTCTTGTTGGCTGTCATGGGGGAGGCTGAATAACTGAACGTGTTTATTTATGTGCAGTGTGGTAGTGACACAAGGTAAAAATAAGAGTATTTTGTTGACTATCTTAGCTGCTATTCCAGTAACACACTTATTTTGTGCATGAATACTGCTTTTCAGTTTGGGAAATACTCTGAGCTCCAGAAGCTCACTGTTCCTGAGATTTATATTTTTACAGTATGCAGTGTTTAGATATGGACAGGTATAATTACATTTATATATGGGGAGGAGGAGTTGGATCCCAGTTGGGTGCAAGCATGTGGTGACACTAAGGTGCTCAAGCTAGGGAGATTCTGGATATTCAGCAAAATGAGTAGTGGGCACCTGGCCTTCCTTGGGCAGAAAGTGGGAGATGTGTAGTTAAGGCATTTCAGGTTACTGTAACTGACCCTTTTTTTCCTATTTTAGTAGTATTTTATGTTATCTTTTCACCTGGTCAATGTGAATATTTCGCTTTAGATGGCTTTTTCAGAGCTGCAAATTCGTATGAGTTGCCTCATTTGCATTACTATGTTTTCATATTATTTTATGGTGTTAGCTACTTTTAGGTGAACATCTGTATTTTTATCAAACTTGTTTTCTCTTGTTTTCAGTAAGCTCTCCTCATTCTGAGTTATGAACAGGACCTCCAGAAAATTTCACGTCTTTTAAATTCACAGATGAAATTTTCCTTGAATTCCTAACAATGGAATAACTTTTTGATATCACTAACAAAATCCTTCTGAAGTGATTGAGTCAATTTTGAAATAGAACTTTGGAAAGAAATGGTCACAAGAAGTCAAGTCTGTGGTATTGTCAGTGGAGATGAGGAGGTAGATTTACAGACAGTAGAATTACACTGATACAGATCTGAAAGTTAAACTTACGGTATCTGGGGTCAAATCTTAACATAACTGATATGGGTGTCTGTTCTGCCATTGACTCCAGTGGTGTTGGAATTCAAATACCGTGGAGGAAACTGAACTGATAATTATGTCTTTATATAACCCTAAGGGTAAAATATCTGTAGTTAAATACAGAGGTTTATAGTTTAAAGATTGGGTTGTTTATGTTTAAGTATATATTAATAATATTTTTTAGTTATTTCTTTACAATGTTTGGAGATATTACCTTTACGTGTAGTCATAAAAATACCACGTTTTATTGTCAGTTTATACATAAAATACTGTGAAGCTGTTGTTTGAAAATGTTAGGCCATTCTGAGCTATTCTGTTAAATAGAGATCCTAAAACTGTTGTTGAAATGTTGAACAAAATCAATAGATACAGCTGCCTCTAAAGCAGGTTTGTATTTTAGAGAAATGTTTTCTTTAAACATGAGAGCAGTCTTTGAGTAAGCAATGTTAAAGGAAAGAAAAAATGAATTAAGGAACTTCAGAGAGTACTTTAGTTAATGATATAATTGTAATGATCATAATTTAGTATAATCATATTTAGATTTGTTTAGTGCAATGATTAAAATTTAAATTTATCTCTTGAATGCATTTGGCATAAAATAAGCTGAAAATTTATGAAGGAAAAAGGAACGGAAATAATTGGATTCTTTGATAGGAATTTAGTTTTGGAAACTGCATTTTTTTAAATTCTTATTATAGGTAAGCATGTTAATTAAAGTAATTTAATCTACTCACCTGATTAAAAATAGGCATTTGAAGCATAAACCTCAATTTTCAATACATGACTTTGTATATTCCTTGCTTCAGTTGATAATTTTACAACCATCCAAAATATGCAAGAGCTGCACAAAACACAGTTAATAGTCCTGGAAGGACTTGTAATGACATTCTTTTTAGGAAAAACGTGGAAGCTTCTTTCACTTTTAGCATGTTCAGTGACTTGGTTATAAATAGGGGGAGGAAACAATTACAGAGATCATTAAATTGAAAAATAGATGGCGGCCTCTGTCCTGTAAATTCAGCATCTGATGGACTCAAGTATTTCCAGGACCAAGATCAGACAGAGCAGCCCATATCATGCAGGTCAGCATTATTTTATGTTTTCTGAATGAAGCTATGGACAGTATTTGGAAAACTGAGACATCCTAATACATTTTTATACACAAAGTACTGTGAAATGCATACGGGTTTTCCCTTCATTTTTGCTTTTTGCCTTGGTTGTGTGTTTTAAATAAGGCCCATTGAAATGGGTACTAATGTTTTATTAAAAATCAGTTGTTTACCTCACAACCGTTGTTAGAGAAACCTCTCCCTAATCTCAGATGTGCAGGCCTTGTCCCCAGCTCCCTCATCTGTACACACTTTGTCTGTCATTTGTAATAAAAGTCAATCAAAATTGTGGCCTGAGATGGGGCCATTCCTTTTAGAATAAAAAAGAGCGATAAAAATAAGGAGTAAAACGGACACCAGGATGGTGATGTGGCTCAGAAAGTCTGTGAACTTATTTTACTGTTAGTGTCTTTTTCCCTTCCTCAAATTCCTCAGCTGCTCTTTAATCGACCTGTCATGTGGTGGCATTGTAAACATATTTAGATGTCAGATTACCATTGAAATATCTTAATGCCGTTAAAAGTGTGCATCAGTTTGTCTGTGACAGAAATGTTTTCCTACTGTTCTCAAGCATGAGCAGAAGCTTCTAGATAATACTTCTATGCAGACACATAGTAGTAGTAATAATCATAGTAACAATAAAAGTAGGAGTAATAGTAATAGTAGTAATAATAATGTGGAATGTTTCCAATATGTGTGCCACATATCTCTCATAGTGGATAACTTTAAAATAACACAATTCCGTTGTAAATAAATCATAATCAAAGTACACCTCTATCTCCAGTTTTAGAGAGACAGTATTATTAGCTAGAGTTATGAAATAAATAAACTTTCCCAAGTTTTCTTTCAAGGATCTTTCCTATGTTCCCTTGAAATTAGACTTCTATATATTGATATGTATTTAATAAGAGCATTTCATATTTTTTCTGGTACATTTCCAGAGCTCTAGCATGCAGTGAAGGTTTTATAGTCAGTGTGCAGTGCAGCAGATGTCATTCCATTTGCCTAAGTCCTGCTGACATTTGGAGTTGTGGATTAATTGAGCTACAGAATGAAATTTAATTAAAATTAAATACAGACTTGGCCATTGTATCTGTTCATTTTTTACACTCTAGTGTGTACATTTGCAGTCAGCGCCATGGTTAATTTGTTTAATCAGGATGCTATGTGGGAGAAGCTGCACTTTGTTTTAAGCTAAAATTGTGGCAGATGCCAAGTGGAGCATCATTTCTATAATTTCCTGTGATACATGTCATGTAAATGATGCTATTGATGTGCCTCAGAACAACCTGAAGAGTGCAGATTATTCTCTTTGTGAAGTTATTGAAAAAGAAAAGACTATATAAAAGGTGAGGCTTGGTTTGTATTTTTTGAAGTAAAGGTTTTGTTTAAACTGATGTTTTAAGTACTCTGCTAATTTAGTTAGCTTACGAGGAAATATATTGCAAGTGAAAGAATTACAAAAGTGCAATTTATTTCCACATAAAATGCCATTGTCAGAAACAGTTTAGCCTTGAGATAAATCTGTAATGGAAATGTCAACAGAAGGCATTAAAAAATGCCAATAGTTGGTTGTAAGAATTTTGTTCTTAATAATTGAGTAGATATATCTGTGGGAAGCATTCCGGTTGTTTTTTTTTCTTCTCTCTGACCATATTAATAGGTAGCAAATACTAGGTAAAGTAGAAGTAACACTGGAGGGAATATTTATGGATTCTGTCTTTATGCATTTAATTTAGGTCCATCTGGAAACACTTACTTCTGCTCCTTTATATGTAGGTAGCACTAATTTTAGGTATTCTGACTCAATCTAAATTGGATGCCTAAAGCAGCCAAAGTAGATGGTACGAATACCTCTCCATATATTAAAATAAAGAAGACATTAGTAGACAACATCTGAATATTGCAGAAGAAACTTAGCAACACGTTTCTACTGTGAAAACGGAGGAAATAAATGATGTTATTTATAGTTTACTGAATGAACAAACTTTTTAAAAACTGAGTCTGTTTCATCAACTTCATCCTTCATTACTACAATTAAAATTGTTCAGGTTTTTGTAACATGCTTTTGGAAAGCCAATTGAAATATTGTAATATCCCAGGATTTTCAGTCCATTTCCAACAACTTTTGGTTGGTCCCCCTCTTCCCTGGTTTTAACCTGCTGCTCTTCTCCGCTTTTTGGAGACCCACCACCTCCTACGTCGGAAGAGATGGTATAAAGTGGATTACTTTTCTCTATTTCCATGCTGCTTGAGTTTCTATGGACTTATTTTAAATCCCGCTCTGCCATCTCTTTTCCAGCCTGAACTTATCCCACCTGTTTTTGTACCTGATTTAGTCCTACCTTTTTTTTTAAAGATAGAGGGATAGTGGAACCAGAAATTTATGTGATATTCAACATGTGAGCCACTCATGGATTTATCTGCATTGCACAGTATGATTCTCTTGCTTATTTGCCTAGTAAATCTAAATGTTTAAAACCCAAGGCTGCTTTTTTTGCTTTCACCCCCACCCCCCCACCCCATTTCTACTCATCATTGAACGTACATTTTCCCAGAACTATTCAAGGCCTCAAGATCTTGCGCATGGTTGGTCATAACCAGCTGAGAGCCCATCATTCTACCAGCACAGTTAGGATTGAGATTCCCTTGTACATCACATTTATCTTTGCTGAATTTCATCTGTCATCTTAACGCCCAATAGTTCAGTCATAAGGGGCTTTCTTGATGTTTGCACCATCAGTTCTTGACTCCATCACTTGTAGATGTGCTGTATTATCACCGAACTCTCAGCTCACAGTTCACTCACCCTTTTCTCATCGCTTACGTGTAAGTTAAACAGGGTGGGGCCTTGTGGAGTTTCTCTGACCATTCATCCTTAGTTGTCCCTTGTGTTTTAACTGGATTTATCCATGTCGTGACCCTTTTTTTTCCATCATGACTGCTTAGTTTCTTTACGAGGCTCTGGTGAAAGACCTTTTCAGAAGCTTTTGAAAACCTGAGCAGACTATATTGAACAGATCTCCTTTATGAACTGGATTGAACATTACTTCCCTTTACCAAGGAGTGGGCTGACTCGAACCTGATTTATCCATCTCTACACAAGTTCTGTTCTTTATTACAGGATCCACTATCTGGCGTGGTGAACTTCTGAGGTCTACCTGTTTGCAGATACTCTCTGGAACACATTTCAAAAATGCGTGGCACATTTACCACATTCCAGCCCTTCAGTGAGTGGTTTTAAGTGTTAGGTTGCGCAGTACAATTAGTAGTTCAGCTATTGGGTTCCTGAGTTTCTTTGAAACGATAATGTGAGTACGGTTTGGTCCTGGCAATTTGCTACTTTTTTTTTTTTCCTTCTGTTTGTCATATAATGTTTTCTACTGATATTACCTTTGAGATTGATTTTGTCCTGAGACCTTTGTTAAGAAAACTTCAAGTGTAGGAATCTTCTCAAGTTTTGGACAGTTTATTCAGAAGAAAACAAAACAGATAAAACAAAACTAAACTTAAAAAAAAGCAAAATACCCTGTGACACTGTCACACTGATGGTCTTCTAGCCATGTGAACATTCAAGCAGAATTCTTGCTCCTGATGTGTTTGAAAATACATTATTGTATTGTAAGCTTAACACCTTCTGGGTGTTGTTACTCAAATTATCTTCTGGGCTGTCTCACTGTGTTTTTATAACTAGCCTACCACAGTTTATGATAATCTCTATTTTCAACTTTCAGAATGATACCTTCATGTTTTTATAACTTCCTTTCCACTCCTGTCTAATTATTTTAAGTTCTTACCATATCCGTTTCTGAAGTGACTTTGCTTTCTGCCTCCAACAAGATGCCCCTTGTCTTTGCACGTCCTACAAGGATTTACATTTCTTAACGGTCTCTCTCGGGTATATAGATCTTTCCATCTTCAGACACAGCATTGCTGAGGCTGAGCGCAGCTTTTTGAGGTGATGCACAGTTGCACAGTATTTGGGGCGTTTGTCCAGTGCATGGCAGCTGCCGTTACAAAGTGGGTTTTTGACAATAACATTTCAAATCAAGCCTGTTGTTCTGCTCAGAGCCAAGTCAAAGGTTGTTTCATCTCTCACGTGTCCACAAAACAGGCCGCTTCATCAATCAATTGCTGACCATGTCTACGAATTTAGCCGTATCGTCAGGTCACAACATGATATTTTTCCCATCTGCGGTGTGGGAGAGCAGCCCGTGTCTCCCATTACTGCGGCACCCTCACTGTCTGCTCTCCCCCAGCACATCACAAGCAGCGTCACCAGTTCTGGTCAGGCACTCAGCAACATCATTCCAATACTAAGTTTTTCCCGTTTCGGTCTTGAATTTCAATCATTAGGGGATCTATCTTTCTTCAGGCAGCTGCGGCCAAGACCAGATGTGTTTGGTTTCTGTAAGCAGGCTGAGCCAGTATCCCAGTTAACCTGGATTCTCAGCATCCCTCCAAAAGCCTCTAACTGCAGGATCTGTAAAAGCAGGTGTATTCTGAAGCTTTACCCCGTTTAACATTGCTTTCCTCTTCTCGGTTATAATCACCTCAAGTTCGACTTATTTTGCTGCTCTTATTTCTATCTTACTGCCCATTTATAGACTAACGAACAGGAACATGGCACTTTAGAGACAAGAACAGACAATGCTTCTGAAAGATTGTTCCTATCTTACAGTCAAATTCATAAAATGCCCCTCAAATAACTAAGTATTAAAAAGCACTTTTAAAAGCATTAAAAGGGCTTACATGTGGCTTCCTTACCCACATGGTAAGAAAGGGGTTAGCCAACGGGTTAACGCGCTACTGATGCTATTAAAAAGTTGGTGCGCATCTTAATAGTACATCAATTAGGATTAAAGAAGGGTAGCTGGGTGGAAGGAGGTACCGTTTTGTGGACTCAGACCTGAGAGTGAGTGGAGAATTAAAAAGACTTTATCCTGAGGATTTGGACAATCAATAACACAGCGATTTGGAAAACTGAAAAAGTTTGTCCCTGTCTACTGTGACCAGTGGGCAGATCATTGCATGAGAAAGCCATCTTACAGTGAGATATGTACTAAAATTTGTGTTGTTTTTCATTTGTGGACATGGTAAAGAAAGATTTGGTGAGGGTATAAGTGGCACATGTCAGGAACAGGTAACAGTCTGGATGAAAAACAGCAAAATAACAAGAATTATTTAGAAGCTGCTGGGATAATGAAGCTGGGCAGTCACCCAGCTGACAGAATGGTGGGTTTGAAAATGGAGAGAGATTTCTTACAGGGGATAGAAGGATTTTCTTACCTAAATTCCAAGATAACAACATGACATTCAGGAGGAGATAGTAAAGGGACAAATGGAGGGAAGACAACAGAAAATAGACAATTTTTTTTTAGAGGCAGAGGTCAAAATGGAGTACTTTGAGAGGAGGAACAGAGGAATGATATTGAGAGTAATAAACCTTTAAATTAGAAGGGCAACTATGAAAGAAAGAAGGGGAAATCATGAAAAGAAGTTACAGATATAACTAAGATTTCAGAGAAGAGCGTTCAGTAGTAGAAGGGGCAGGTGAGAAGAGGCAGCAGAGGTGGGAGAGACGCTGGAGGAGAAGAAGCAGATCACAGTGCTGAAGATGAGAGTAGGAGGAGTACAGTGGATATATTTAGGAGTGTTGTTATGTACGAGTTATATAGCTTCAGAAATACAAGAACACATAGCAGGAATATTTTCAAAACTAAATTTGACTGTCAGAAGGGAAGAGACAAGTAATCCACCATGGCCAAGAGCCTGTATTCAGCAAAAGCCAGTGCGGTATGGAGACACTGAAGGGAGACCTTGAAGGACAATCTGATTTTAGGGGAAGCGTCTTTCTGGATATAATATTCTATGTAGAATATTTAGTTTCTATACGTTTATTATAGTTTGTTATTCATGCAATACCTATTGTTTTAAAATTTTACAGATCTATTAGTTATCTTATGATCTTGGGCTTCATGGTAGCTACTCACTGATTTTTCTTTTGAAGATTTTAACTGATTGCCAGTTGGAGTCATTGTATGCCTTTTCATTCATCTATTCAGGATGGTAAAATAACCTGCATTTACAACTGTTACTGTATCACAGGTCTGCAAAGTTTTGGATGACTTATTATGCAATCTGCATATTTTTAAACTTCAGAAATGAAGTCGTTTGCTTTTATTGAATGGGTAGGCAGTAATTTTCCATGGATCCATTCTTCACTCCTGTTCATTTAGGGGCAAAACTAATCTCTCATCTTTCCTCATTGCAAGCTTGCAAATACAAAGCTTGTTTAAACAAGCTGTTTCACCTGAAAGCCAAGCTAATTTTAGTGTCTGTTTTTGATGCCCACGACTTTCACAAATACAGGAACGTTCCTCAGGGTGACAGAACCTCCTTGTCCTGTCTTACACCCTCGTTCACGGTGCTGCAGTAAATACACAGATGCACTCCTACATGAAGAACGGGAAACCATGATAATGTGAGACAAAAAAATGTTCTTCTCTTATTCCAATTAGAAATTAATAATCTGGATGTATTGTACCTCTTTGTCTAAGTGATATAGAGTCTCATACCTCTGACATTTGCTGCAGAAATGGCTCTGTGGGGTTCTCTGCTTCACATAATTTGGACTTGCCCCAAGACTATTTAATTATGGAAAAGAAATTTGTGCTGTCACTGAACCAGTGTTGGAGATTTCAAGTGGAACCAACATATGCTAAGCTTACATAAATTATTAAATGAGATTTAACTCAAACTTTTTCCTTTTACATATTGTGGATGGCCATGTATCTAGTCTAGAAGGTGTAGTCAGAGCAACTACTCCTATCCTGGAATAGCTGTTGTATAAATAGAAATAATTCTGATTTGCTTGTTTTGAAAACAATACAGTGTCAAAAGACAAAAAATGGAATTTCAGAGCAGCCTACTAAAAGTATATGATTGCGCTGGTAATCTTGAATTTGTGTAAGATGGTCTTGGTCTTCCAAGGATATACTCTTGTTTTAATAGACTTTTGTCAGGTGAATACTATGGGAATATTTTTTCCTCAATTATTCAAGATTGCACTGTTGGGCTTTTTAAGTTGCATACTATCAGAATTGTTTTCATCAGTCTTAAGAAGTGCTAATGAAATATGTTTTCTGTTTTTCTTGTTCCTTATCATACCATTATGTAATTCATAAAATATCCCGAGAAACTGTCAGGCTTTTGTTTTCTCTGTAATAAGTATTTTAGTTTGGTGACCCCTGATCATTAGGCAGAATATTTCAGAGAAGAAGAGAATGCAAGTCAGTGAGAAATGCCGTTCTTTGATGCGTTTGATGAGGAGACGCTTCATGGAGTTGCTGTGACACCCAGCGTGGTTCAATCCTTGGCCACGGGCTGACTTCAGAGCATCATTCGCCAGCTGTGGTCAGCTCTGCATTTCTTCAGGGTGCTTTGAGGCTGGACTTTTTAATGATGTAGGGAATATTGCAAGACTGCTGACTTTCTTGTATTCTATCTAGTAGCCATGAGGCATGGTTTATAATTACATTATCATTGCCTACGCTGTGAACTGTACTAATGACTGTGTATGGACCAGGCAAAGATAATAAATAGAATTATAGCAGTATTGTTGTTGGAATCCCTGAGAATATAATATAAATATAGAACTGTTTTTACTGACTCACAGAGTACGACAAGTCTTTTTTGGACAAGTTGTGCCAGATATATGTTATTGCACCATCATGAGGAATTAGTGTGTGTAGTTTTGACCATTTGTGAGGTTTTAAGAAATTTTCAGTTGGTTCTTTAGGAGTACTAAGTGCCAGCTATTTAAGGAAGTGTTTGGTTTTGTTAGAAAATGATTATTTGACATTGACATGCTGGGAGGAAAAAAAAAAA
>VWYH01000552.1:0-43445 GCA_013399365.1 Pampusana beccarii
AAAAAAAAGTGTTGTTTTTTTTCCAGATGTATTTATTTTGCTGAAAATTCCATCTAGCTGCAAAAGCTTAACATAGTGTTAACTATGGTGCTGCTATTCTACCTGTATGATCAGCTTAATACTTCTGAAGATTTAGAGAAAAGTGTAGTAATTATGTGTTCCCACCTTAATGTCAGCTTTAAAACGAAGGGAAAAAACACTTCTGCATGCCTCACAGAAACAAGTAATTGTTCTAAATCCATCTTCCTTGAAAGCAAGCTGTAAACTCTCCAATTTCAAAACAGAGAGATGTATCTTATGCAATTTGTCTGGTTAATATTAAGATAATTCATAATAAAAAGCTGGAGGGGGGAGAATTAGGTGCTAGGGAAAGATGTTTGGGCACACATCAACCACCAAAATGGATTGAGATGAAGAAGGGAGAACAGAACGGCTATTAAACTTCTGCCTAGTCTTCACTGGGGCTGTTGTTATAAACTTTGAGTACAGCTGCACTTAATGAGTTTGTGTAAAAGCAGACATCATACAAATGGGAGAAAGTAGGAACTTTATCCAATTAGATAAGAGAATTGGCCAGCAGCCTCCAACAAACTGAAAAGCTCTTCCAACTTGAAGGATGAGAGCTAATTATAACTCTATTTTTGTGTGTGCATGATGCTACTAAATTATTGAGAAATATTGTCCTGTCAGAAAACTATGTCATATGTACTGACTTGATTATTTTAGATAGAGTATTTCCCAGAGACAGGGGCTGGAAAGTGATTAGACTTGATAACAGGAGAAGTCATTCTGCCATCAAACTTCACTGTATAGATGGCTTCCCTACCTAAATTTGGCGCAAAACTTGGGCAACTGGGTGGAATGGCAAGAACTTCTATTTCTTCTTGGTAGTGAGGATGCAAGGATGACACGTTGACACAGATAACTGCGTGCATGTTCAAGGTAGCTCAAGAGATGTTCACTGTTGAAACTAACACACAAACTGGGACACACAAGAAGGATCAGAACCGAGGAAACAAGGGAATGATGTCCCTTCTCCTCTTTCTTGACCCCAGAGCATGCCTCCTTAGCACACTATGCTGCAAATACTTAGGGTGTGCAACTCCCAGCAGCCATGGCCCAAACAGCCTTCTTGGTTCTGTGGCCAAGTGGGTCCCCCCAGGCACCTCCAGGCAACACTGCCCAACAAGACAGGCAATTTTCAAGAGACAAACAACATTTCATGTAAGGACAAAAAAGTGTGAGAGGGCTGTGAAAGTGCAGGGAGGGGA
The DNA here is from genome assembly GCA_013399365.1 of Pampusana beccarii. Lineage (NCBI taxonomy): Eukaryota > Metazoa > Chordata > Aves > Columbiformes > Columbidae > Pampusana > Pampusana beccarii. The sequence goes on from VWYH01000552.1 coordinate 1,272, forward strand.
AGTGAAATTAGAGAATGTACTAATGCAATATTAGAAAACAGGTTCAAACTCTGGACCCTGCTGTTTCGCTTCACCCGTCTCTCCTTTGGAATAAGCACTTGCAACCCCTGCCAACCAGTGTTGCTCCTGATGGCCTAACTCCCAGGTTCTGTGCTCACTGACAACCTGTGCAGACCGTCATTATGAGTATGAAATTGTTTTTTCAGGACAAGGTGGAGCCACTGGGACTCCTTGGAAGAAGCCAGGAAAAACAAGACAGAAAACCCCAAAGCAGACAGAGCACAGCAGAAGGCTGAGACTGCTAACAGGACAGCTGTAAACAAGGAAGAAAGACTCAAATATAGGGCTTAAAAGGGCAGTGGGAAGAGTCCAGAAGAGCTGTGTTTGTATCTATCCAGGTCTACTTCCAAACTAATATATTTTAATTCAATTATTCTAGAAGCAAATAAACTAATTAGCTTAGATTTATATCATCAGTGAGACAACAGAGCAAACAACATCTGAAGAGACTTACAGTAATCTTTTGAACTTTGAACGAAGACTACCAGTGCAGCTCCTAAACGTAACACAGGCAAGAGAGAGGTTTAAGGCTTCTAAACACAGGTTCAGTGTGGCAATTTAGAAATGCTAAATAAAAGCAGCAGTGCCTTATTAAATGAAAAGCAAAACACCAAGAAATCAGCTTTCAGGGATCAGCTGAATTGCCACATTGTACTAACATGGAAAATTACCCAGCAGCTTTTTTCTGTACCAAGAAACACAAATCAGTTTTGCTTAGCGAATGCCTGAGCCAAACTCTTTTATTGTGAGGGTTTCAATAGACACTCAAGTAACTTTGACAGCAGGGAGGGGGAAGGGTGTCTCTGACCCAGTTTCTGTATTACCGTGTCACTTGGGTGATGGTGGTACGAGTGTTCGCAGCAGAAACTCTTTAATTTTCCTCTCCTGCTTGCCCACCATTGCTTTGTTTAAATACACCACAGATGTTACCATGGGCTCAAGAATAAGATTAATAGAGCTTAGTGATTGCTAGAGACTTATATGCATTCAGCTGGGGATGTCTTCAGCATGGAGGCCCTTCACAGCGCAAGAGGAAAATCTGCTTTCTTCTTTGGCTTTCTCATTTCATAGCCATTTTGAAAGTAGAGTTCTCGTTTCTTCCTGACATCTTTGCCGAAAATTTCTTAAGACACTGTGAGAAATTTTGAAGGCCAGCCTGTGGAACCTAAATGATTTTTTTCCTAGGCTCTCTGCCAAGAAGTTTCTTGCTACTTCTTATGCTGCTGCTCTGGGAGAAGATGCAACTGCTCCTTTTTGTAGAACAACAGAAGCCTACAGAGGCAGGGAACTGGACTACTGATGCCTGAAAGAAAGGCTCCACGTGCACAGGTGGCAGGGAAACCAGAAGCCCACGTGCGCAGGCACATAAGGGCTGTGTCCCCTCCAGGCACCCTGGCAAGGGATGTAACAGATGAACTGGGATGAAAACACTGAAAATTTGAGTAAGAGAGGCAAAATTAAAAGGAAGCATGTGGAGCTGTTAGAAAATGACAGGTTCTTCCCACAGCAAGGGCTGAAATACGCGTACAAGTCTGATCATCCACAATAATAATTTTCTCTTCAAAAATCCCTCACTGCTAGCTATGTTTCAATCTGGTTTTCAACAGATCCTGATTTGCTATGAACCCTCGCCCGTCTGCTTTGATATGTCACAAGCCACTAACCTGACAGCTCTCTGGCAGACTCCCAAGCATCTTCAAAAACACAAAACCAACCTTGCTTCTAGTGCTTCCCCCACTTCCAGCTCCTAAAACAAAATCTAATTCAGGAGTTTGAAAAGAACGGAATCAGAAATAGAGCTCACCAATGTCCTGATAAAGAAAGCCTAAACTAATAAGTTACACTGTCAAAAGCAATGGAATAAATGGGAAAAGAAAAGTAGGAACAGTTTAATGTCAGCCCTCAGGCCGCCCAGCGGTGTATGCCACAGCAGGGGTAACCAGCCCTTGAGAAGCACACAAATAATTCTGCTACGCATAAAGTGGGATTACACCATGTGACTCCCAACATGGGTGCATGAATTTGGGGGGTACTGTGCAATCCGAACCCAAGCCGTGGAAGGAGGCGAGCCAGCAAAAACTGCTAAGGAGATCTTATCAGACAGAAAAGCTGCCAAAGACCTAGGGAGCTACGGTCATGAGCCACAAGACCTCTTCTAAACTCTCTGACTTTCCTTGGCCAAGGAGTGCTGTTCAACGTGCTGGTTCACATTTTTGGGGGGTTAAGGAGACTGGTCACTCTTGCACTGGTCAGTTATACTCAGAAGACAAAAAGACTAAGACTGGAGAGGGGAAAGTCTGAAGACGTAATGTACTTTTTATTTTTCCATCAACAATACATTTGTATTCTCATTCCATTTGAGAAACAAGGTCTCCTTTCTGCTTTCCTCAGAGGGTTTTCTTCCTTTCCTGTTTTGTTCACTCAGGTGACAAAGGCAGAATTCCTTCTGGTGCCAGAGTCTTCTCTCTTGACTTTGGGCTATTCACTTCGCCTCTGCGCTCCTGAAAGCCAGCTATAATATGGGCATTATAGAAATTTGTACTTTACAAGAAGCACCATGGGCATAAAACCACTCATTATTATGAAGCTCTCATATAATGTGGAGGAAGAAGGTATAGAATATATAATAATCCACATGAATTAGGATTTAGAAAGATGCTGCAGAGGATCTGAAGGAGGACTGAACTACGACATGTAACTGAGCAAAGCAGTGTTATTTCCTGAACAACCAAGGCCTTAAGACCCTCTTACTATCGCAAATAGCATCACAAAATCTCTAATGGATTACAGATAGGCAAGGACTTCTGTTTTACATCTCAGCCACAAGACAAGAATCATTCTGCTGCTCAGTGGGCTAAAAACATGCAGTGGGTCAAATGGACCGAAAGGGAAGGCAGCCAGCACCACAGAGTCAAGACCTATGGAATAAACACCATCATTCCTAAAGCACTTTAATTTTATCTCCAGTGGAAAAGCCAGGCTCAGCCTTGCTCTGCTAATGGTGTATGAAGAGTTCACTGGCTGATGCAGTGTGCCTGTGACGCTGCTTCAACGCTGGACAGTTGTAGCTCCTCTTCTGCAACTTAAAGCACGTTTTCTGAACACAGCCTTAGCAGAAACCCTTTCCTGACAAGAACTGATCTCATTTACCTGTTGGTCTTTGACTTCTCTTGTCTAGATTCAGGGTGGTGCATTCGCCTTTCTCTGAAGGCTTCCTCCCTTCACACACTGGAGCTGAGCTGGACACGGCAAGGCCGGTGGCACCCCAGTGCAGATATGTGCTAACAGGGAATAGCCGAGAGCCCGCTGCCCTCCTCTTCCTCTTCCTCCGCAAATTATCAGCAGTACCTGATATCCGAGCTGGTGGGGAGGGGGGAAAGAGAGAGAAAAACAGAAAACTGAACCAGATGATTAAGGAGTAAAGAATGGCAGATGAAACTAAAAATAGTCCCCCTGGCAGTTGTAAAGGAAATTCGTTTGACAGGAGGCTGCTTCTTTTGTCAAGAGTGGTTTGTTATGCAAGAGACGATACCAACACCGGCTCTTCTTATCTTGGTTGTCAGTTTAACTGACAAAAAGGAGCAGGGGTTAACATCACTGGAGCCACAGCCAGCCGTAACATTTGGTTGTTTTCATGCATGTGCATGTTTCAAGATGCAGCCCAGGGATTAATACTGGCAAGAAACCGTGGTGCAAGCTCAGTTAAGCAATTTCATAAGAATCTTAAGAGTACTCACTCGTTATTAAAGGCAACAATTAAGCCTCTGCCCACTGCTGGTTTTGTTCCCCTGCCTCCCACTTCAGCCTTCCTAAGAAGGGGATCATGGTGACTTCCTCACACAACAGAAAACTTAATGCTCACGAATTCTTCCATGCACAGGCAGTGGGGGACAACCTCGCCCCTACTCTGCTTTTCCAATTCTCAAGGTAGGCGACCCAAAACATACAGTGCTTGAGCCTTCTGGATAAAAGAAAATGCAAAACTAAAATGAGCAAAGTTGTTTCATTTCCCTCCCACTCCTTCCTGATGCTGAGTTTTCAACACCATTTACACCTCTAAGCACAAAGGTAAGAAGCAGGAAGGGACACCACCTTAACATCTCTTTTACAGAAGGGAAGTCTCTGAAACACCAGGAGAAGATGGAAAAAGGAAGCCATCAGCAGCTTCCCTGACAATTGCCCACAGGGGCACAGGCGAGCCTGTATGCTGGTTGTTAACGTGCCTTCTGGCACACCTGCAAGCTTTGAGAGAGCCTGGTGGTCATGGCTGCCAATATCTGCTGGTGAGGAGGTAAGCAAATCGCAGTCGGTCCAAGTTAAACAAGCAAAGGCCAGGACTTTGAAAAACTGAAGAGAGACACACATGCACACACGTGGTGTGTGGGAGTGAGCGCTCGGGTACGATGTAGGTGCAAGGGAAGACAACTCTTACTAGTCTTCACTGGACTTTCCCGAAATATTCATTTTTAGACCAAGTACGCTGCCCAAAACCTGGGGTTAGTTGAAAACAGGACGCTCTCAGTCTCTCCTCTATTCCTCTTCTCTGAGGAAATGTTCTGCAGGACAGAGAGAGCAACACAGAAGTCCTGTCTCCTTGGTCAGTAACTGAAGTCATCCCCTCTGTCCCAAACACTGGTTGTTAGGAAAATAAGCAGCAGAATATAAGAAAGTTGGTTGAAAAATAGATAGTAGGTTTGTACTTCAGCTTGAAAATGTGCACCAGCTTGAAGTGCCGTGGGCTTCTTTTGCAAACTTTTTTAGGAATAACATGACCCGTTTCATGTGTGGGGAGACGTCCGTGGCAGATTCTGCCCTACACCAGCCCCACCTGTCATGAAGTGCTCAGGCCACAGGATGCCACTGTTGCCTTTCTTTTTCAGGAGGTCAAAAGAAACTGCGACAGATCGTTTGTATGAACTGGTGTCGTGGTTTAACCCGAGCTAGCAACACAACCACGATAGCCACTCGCTCCCTTCCTTCCTTCTTTCCCCGCCAGCAGGGGAGAGAATCTAAAGGGAAGGGATAAAATTGGATTGAGAAAAGCACAGTTTAATAAAATAACAAAATACTAATACACTACTAGTAAATACATATAAAATAGAAATAGAAGACACTCAAGGCAATTCCTCACGAACACACTAAGCAGCCAGTCCCAGGAAAACAACACCTGGTCTCAAAGCTGATCCCAGAGAACAAAAAGAGAGGAAAAAGGCAGAAAGGCTCAGAGGTCTCTGCAAAACAGCAAAAGGCCAAACTAAACATCCTGACCTAAACTCCCCCAGCTGCGCCCCAGAAAGAGAGAGTGGAAGAGAGAAGACCCACCCAGAAGGTCCCGACTCTTCTTAAATAATTAGCATGATGCTAATGGAATGGAATACTCTCATTGATCAGTCTGGATGCCAGCCAAGCTCTGCCCCATCCATGCCCCCCTTCCTCGATGCCTCACACCTGTGGGCAGAGCTCAGAGTGTCCTTCGCTCTCAGACCAGAGCAATTGAAAACATTAACTCTGTGCTGGGGTGTTATCTCTTGTTCTCGAACTAAGTTCAAATAATGACCATGCTAGCTATGGAAAAGAAAGGTTTCTACCTGCATGAAGAAAATTAACCCATTTTCAGTCAAACCAGCACAACTGGACACCTAAAATTAATGCCTCTTTTCCCTTCTTAACGCATACAATTGCCAGCGTTACAGCCCCAGACAGACTGACCAGATGTAAATAGCTCAGAGCTGCACAGGCTTGTGTGTTTTGATCAGGAGCAAAATGTTTGGATACCTTTTAAGGCTAGATTGCTGAACCAAGCATCTCCATGTGTTCATAAATTTTCTATGCACAAGAAATCTTTCCAATGACTGCCAGGAGTGTTGACTCCAACCCTGATAGTTTTGACCGCAAAACAAATATTCCCTGTTGTTGGATTTTATCTATGTCCAGATGAGAAAAAAACAAAAAACTAACACACCAAAAAAATAACCGCAACAGATGGGAGAGCAGATTAAATGAGAGGTAAGGCAGACTGCTCATAATTCCTACCTCTTGTAAAAGAGGCAAGAGCTCCTACCATGTTAATAAAACTTCATAAATATTTTATTAATATAAAATGGAATGTAACATATTGATGCCAGGAGACGGGGAAGTGCCATGAGTTCCCACAGAGTTCCTCTTGCCGCAATTTCATGCAATTTGCAAGCTGGCACCCAGAATGATAAGCCCAAGATTACTGAGACCTTCGGGTCAGTCAAGACATAGGCACCTCATAAAGGTGCCTTCACCAGCGTGAATTTTAGAGCGGTTAAGGCTGTAAAGATCTGAACAGGGTCTAAATGTCCTCAGAAAGCAAATTTCAGTCCTGAAATACTTTTACATTTACATTGTAAATTATTATAGAAAACTAAGTGTGGGATTGCAGATGGTCTCCAAAATCTACTCAGACAGAGGTTCCCCCAAGTTCAGCACAGAACAGATGGAATTTGTGAGAAAAGACTGTTAAGAATTGAGGGAGAAATTTTAATGCTAACAGTTTCTCAGATTTCAAAAGCTGTTTTGGTTCTAGTCATCAGTTTTGAAGGCGAAAAATGGCTTCGGCCTATTACAACTCCACTTAAGAACAGGGAAAAAGGAGATTGAATGATAAGGTTTCAGATACAGCTTGGGTGGCCAGCAACAGCAGAACTTGAGGGAAGTCAGCACGAAAGTGGCAGCTGTGGTGACGCAGAGCATTACCGAGGCTGGTGTTACAGCTCCGTACTTCCAGCTGATATAAATACACAGAGGCCCACGGATAAGAGTCTTTTGGGATTCAAGGCTTCAATAGAAACATCCTCACGACCTTCAGCCTGTTTGGGATGTGCCCCAGAAGCTGGCTATTCCCCAGCCAGAGTCAAGATTCAGTGTGACAAAATCCCACTTTTCAGAAAACCACGTTGTAAGGTCTTCAAATCAAAACTAGGCAGTTGCTCAGAAGATGCTGGGAAGGACTTGGCCTTGGAAAAGAAACGGCTACCCGCCAAACAAGTCACACGTCACCAAAGACAACAATAAAAGAGGTCTAAGGATGGTTTGAATTGCTTTTCGAAATAAGTATTTGTAATAGCACACACCAAGAACACAATATTGATATTAAATCACTCATGATTGTTTTCATTTCTTTTGCTGGAGTAGTATTTGTTGTTGTGATGTTTTTTACCCACTAGTACATAAAAAATTGACCAACACACAACCAATTACATAGTTCCCAAACTCAATTTGCCTCCCATTCCAAATACAAGGGATTTCAAAATCTCTTTAAGGAAAAAAAAAAAAAAAGGAAGCCTTCAACACTTTTTTTTCTTATTTGTTATAACAATAAATAACAGATTTCATGTAAAAGCAACACCAAAAGAGTTTTTTTAATAAAAAAAGTTCCAAAGCTAATTTTAGTCCTGCTGATCTCAGGAGTTCAGTGCTCCCGTCAGCCTGAACAGACTCCAGTGGTGCCCTGCCTGCCTGCCTGGCTGGAGAAATATGTCCCTGGAGGTCTATTTAAGGCACCTTGTGCCCTATACCTAAATTAGTTTTCAGGAGGCTTTTTGTTTTGCTTTGTTACACTGGAGTAAGCATCCAGAACTGTGTTGATCCAAGACATAGATGTGACCTACTCATGTAAATCACCAAAAAAAAAAAAAAAAAGAAGTCAAAATAGTTCACACTTCATTTTCTGCAAATCAGTCCCTCTGGAATTCAGACGAAATTCAGTCCCAAAAGTTATTCCTATTAAAAAGATAAATCAATAGCAGAATCAGGTCTATCTTTGATGCAAACTCTTCTGCTTACATACAGCACAGCATCCTTTTACATGCAACGAGGTGAAAACAAATTATGAGATTTTTTCCCTTGATGGTTCTCATCCAAATTCAGCCAGTACCATATCCAATCAGTCCATGAGCTCCTTCTACTTTTTTCTCCTTAGAGACACATTCCTACTGCTAGCTCTGGCTGTTTCTCCCTAATCAGCACCACTTTCTGTGTCTTGCTTCACTGATTCTTATGTCATATATAGGCAACTCCAGCAATCACTACCTCAATGCCTTGTGTTCACTTTATGAGTTCCCAGTGAAAATCCCTTTGGTCACATAGTTTAGTTTTTAAAGTAGATCTCATGATCTGGGTTGGCTGTGACCCTGTTATTTCAGATACCATAATCGCTTTAACCACTTTTTAAAGGTTTACCTTGCCCATCAACTTCACTGAATTTTATCCAGTCCATAATGGGATCCTTTCAGTTCCACCCTGTCTTCCATCAAATCAAATCAAAATGGTCACACATTGACCCTTTCAGCCTAGAAAAATAAATGCTTTAACAAAACTACTAGTTATACCACAGAAAGCAGCTGTCAAGGTATTTTTGTATTTCAGCTCCCCCTCCCCAGTCTGTTTCCAGCCACATCTCCTTATCATTTTTCTACTGTTTGTATGAAACCTGCCTACCTGAAGGGAGATGTGTTTCTGCACGCCCTGCATCCAGAGCAGACACTCTCTGCTGGATACAAGTCAAGAACATATTTCCCAAACGTTTATCATCTAGACAGGAGAACAGAATTCATGCAGGCACCCTAATGTTCTTCAGTGTAAAATGTGCCAAACTAGCCTGAGTGACCTTTGATTAGAAGCAGTAAAAATCAGAAACAAGCAGGACTACGAAGCAGTAGAACACTCCTGCTGTTAGACTGCCTTTGCTAGCAGGATGACAGCCCCAAACTGAGAAGGCGTAGCGACTTGCTGATGGGTAGTAGTGTCTCAAACCGCAACTTCACATCAAGGCTTCAGTTACATTCAGCACTTGCTGCTGCCAAGAGAGGTAGCAACCCTTTCCCCCCATCCCTCCCCCAGTTTCTTCCCTGTGGGACACGTGCTTCTGCCAAGTCCTTGCTCCAGCGCACATTTGATTGCAGCACAAAGCCAATTCAACCCACTAAACCAGCAGAAAGTAAATCGGTTTTGGCTGGAAAGCAAGCTGAATTGGCTCGCTATGTGATCAAGTGAGCAGCAGGTTTGGCGCAAGACAGAGAGAAGACGAACTATGGAGCTGAAGGCAGGAAGAGCAGATGAGGTCTAGGCGAGGTGAGAGCGGTAAGCAGCAAAAGAAGCTGTTAACACAGCTCAGCTGGAGCAGGGGATCACAGTCCTACCCTTCCCCAGCAATTGACACAACGCATGTCTTAAGTATTCAGTTCCTGGAGGTGTCTCCTCATTCCAAGGACAGCAGCTCCTCTGATACCCACGTGTTAAGAGGATTTCAGATATAGCCCCGCATAGGACTGCACTAACAGTTGCATATCTTAAGCCCAAATTCAAGAGGCACTGGTGCCCCAAGCGTGCTTTCTAAGGCTCAAGATTAGCTGGGTATGGCACCACATCACCACCACCATCCTGCTTCTCGGGCGTGGATTGGTTTTGTGCACAGAACTGCTCAACAAACAAGTTGTTCACTGCAGTGCCCGTCCATGGGTCTGCCCCAGGTCCTCTGCAGAAGCAGATCTGTCCCCAACAGAAAGCATCCTGAGGGAACCAGCACATGCTTCCTCTGCAAGGGAAACATCACAGGCCGGCAGCGGGGAGACAAAGCCCCTGCAGATCCACCGCTGGGAAGGTGTTCGGCAGAGCACCGAGAAACGAGACCGCATGCATTCCAGAGCTCAGTTATCTAAAACGTTGCTTTACACCAGAGGAAAGCTAAGTTGCTCACCTGCCTTTTGAACCCACTGCCTAGTGAACACAGCCTGTTCCCACCCACTCACTCCTGGGGACAGGTTTCTGCCGTTTCCTTTCACCCTCCATATGCCCATACTGTGGGGCTTCCCGCCCTTGAGCACTGCAGTCGAACAAGCGGGCTTTTAATAAAAAAAAAGCAACTGGTCCTGGGGACTTGAATTTTAACTTTATTAACCCTCAAGTTTTCATATCGTCCCAGGGCCCCACTTACCACGTTCTCCCACGGCACGCAGGGACCTCGTTTTATTAAAGTGAACAAGAGCCCAGGTTGTCCCACACCCCCCCAGACGCCAGATTTCTCCCTCTCTCTCCAGTTCCCCCCAGGGCCGCGGGCTGCGCTCCCCCTTCCCCGCGGCGATGGTCCCCGGGAAGGCCGGGCAGGGCCGCACCTGCCCGGGGGCCGGCCCGCCGCAGGAGGGCGGTGGCCGGGGAGCAGAGGGCGGGCCCGGCTGCTCCCGGCAGCTGCTGCGGGGCGGGCCGGAGCTCTGCGCTCCCTTCAGGTGAGGGGCGGCAGGGGCCGGGGTGTGCGGTGAGGAGCAGGTGGAGGGGGCCGCGGGTGGGCAGCGAAGGGCACGGCGCCTTTCCCGGGCGGGCCTGGGGAGGTGCCCGGTGTGCGCTGCCCACGGCCGGGCCTCGGGCGTGAACGGGGGGGTGAACGGAGGGTCTCGGTTTGCAGTCGTGGCGCTGAGGAGACGGGACCGACAGCAGAAGCCGCCCCTGGGGAAAGGTGTGCGGCTGCTTCTTGCTGAATGGCCTCTGCCCAGAGCACTGGAGCTGAGCTCCGCCGGAGGATGGCAGCGTGTCTTTGCGAGCCGTAAACAAAAAGTAACTTATCTCTTTGGTGATCCCCTAAGGGGAGGGAGGGAGAGTCCGTAAGCAAGTCTTCAGCTTGATCAGTCAAAATTAGTGCAGGCACTTCTGTGGTAATGCTGAAGGGCTGTGACGAAGGCAAAAGAAAATAAAGATTGCCTGGATGCTTAAACTGTGTTTCTGTATTGTACAGGTTTGGGCTTAGATGTACTGCGCTGGAAAGGGTAAAGGCACTTTCTGGAAATAACATCCCTTTAATATTTAGTACCAAATTATCACGGATATATCTCCCTGCAAACTTATTTTTGCCCCTACCTGCAATCCAAATCGCAGGCACGGTTTGGTATTGCACCTGTTCAGAGCGGTGGGTGCCCTCCTTTGAGACGCGTCCAGGACAAAGGCCACAGCCCGCGCGTTCGGGTCGGCCCTGCCCTGGCTGGCAGCTGCACGCGTGCCCTGCGCCGCTGTGTGCTGCGTTTAATACTTTACGTATGAGACAACATCAGAGAAGCCGAGGTTCGTGTCTGTTGTGAGCACCACGTCTTGTCCTTGCAGCGAAGGCAGGAGAGTCAGAGCAGACTTAGCGAATAAGCTGAGCGCAATAAATGTTGGATATAGAAACACTGCAATTACTCGATGAATAGGAAAATGTAAAGAAAAACTTCCTTCTTTAATGAAGTTATTTTACATGTGGTTTGAAGTGTGTTACTTCCTTCACTTCTTAAGGAAGTCTGTACTAAGTCTTGAAGCAGCATGAAATGGATGTGAGTGCTGGTCAATGAATAACTTTAAGTAGAGCTATAAAATGAACCGGTTTTATTCCTCTGGCTCAGGAAGTTGTTTTACAAAGAAGGAATACATGTAAGAAACAAGATGCCTCATGCTGGGAGACGATACCAAGATAAGCAATACAGGCATCATGAGGATCATGGATCTCATAGATACGAGGAAGACAGAAGAGCGAGAAAACCATACCCCTACAATACAAGGTATGTCTTTATCACCTTAAAGAAATGTATCAGGTCTACAACTCCGTCATCTCGTTTGCTTGCTTTTAAATACTTTCATATAACAATAGTAGAGAAAGTATTTACTTGGCCTTGAAATAAATGAAGCATGAACACACCACATTTGGAATCGGGGAGCTATTTTACACTTAAAAATTTAACCTTTTTCATTGTATTGGGCCTAAGAGGGTACAGAAAGATAGGCTGTGTGACACAGGCAAAGATGTGAATTTCCTGGGGTTATGTGGGTCAAATTGGGTCATTACTAGGTGAAGTGTGGCCGTGTGTCTTAGTACCATTCCTGAAGAGACTGGTCAACAGATAACAGCAAGCCAAGGCTTGCCACATATGCATTGCTTAAATGAGAGTGGTTACATGACTGAGACTAGGATAGGGACTTACAGAACTCTTAGGTTGCTCTAGTTCAGCTGTGAACAAGTTCATATTAATCCGAAACAAAATTAATTTGAGGAGTCACAGTCAATAAATGAGTAGTTGTTGAAGAGTCTAAGGCTGTTTGTGGCACTTGATAGCAGGTCAGCCCCTTTCAACACAATAAGCAAATAAACTAACAGAAGGTTAGGAATGAGAAATAAACTCTTAGGATATTACGCTTCTGTTTTCAGCCTGGCTAATTTGCAGAATATTTGAAGTGAACTTAGGGTGTTTTCCTTTGAGTGCATACCAGTGACTGCGTCGTAAGAGAGAGGTCTGTAGCTCTAAGCAACACTGGCAAATTGGCCATGGCAGTTAGGTGTTCATCACTCCTGTTTAGTCTCTAGGGGCATGACTGTAGGGCAATTTGAGAATAGAGCAATGAGAGAGAGGAAATAAATATAATTAAGATTATTGAAAAGCTGAGATACTGAAGTATTTCATGATAGTATACATTTTAGCAAGCAAAACAGGATGACAATAAAAGCAGTAGTTATGAGCACTGTGTGGACTAGAAGGGCTGCTTATAGCTAAGTATAAAACATTCGGATGGTGGTAATACTATGGTATTATGAAAACAGCTATGAATTTTTCTTCTGTCTCTCTTAAATAATGAAAAATTGGAGAGAAATGGGAACAAAGGTGAGAAGAAGAATAATCCTCAGAAGCTGAGTGACTGTAGGCTAAGCAGAGACTGGGAGGGGATATAGTTAAATTATCTTGAACATGTTATAAGTGAGAGCAGCAAATGCCAGGAGTGTATTAATTGCACTATAAAGAGAAAAAAAAGGGTTCGGTTTTTGTTTCTGTGGCATGGTTTTGTTGTTTTTGGGGGGAGGTTTGTTTGGTTTTTTCATAGCATAATAAAAGAAACATGTGAAAGGACAGCTATAAATTAAACCACCACTTCTTATTAAAGCATTTCTCTGGACTTCTTGTTTTTGTTGTTAGTTTTAAATGACTGGACACGTAGACTGAAAATTGGTGGAAGGACCCTAAAGGCCAGCAGACCATCCCTGTATCCATTGGGGATTAGAGGAAGGGGACCTGTGGCTACAGACCTGTAATAGCCATGGAGATAATTCTTAGAGTCAAGCTGGGAATCTGGGGGCACCAGCCCTCACTACAACTAGTTGAAAAACTTTTCCATCAGTTGTTTTGATGGAGTTTGTCTTCACGTAGCAGCATTTCCTCTGCTTCACTCTCATGACAAAACCAGCTGCTTTTGTAAGGAAGTTTCAGTATTCTGGTGAAGACTTAGGCTGATGGACCAAAAGACCTCCAGACACTGTAATGAAATAGATCAGAAGAGTTTCATGGAAACTGTAATTTGGGTACCTGATGCTTTCATCCCTTGTGAGCCAGACTTTCTAGCCAGAGTATTTCCCTCTCCAAAAGCATTTGTCTTAAACTCCTATAGCAAGCTTCCTGTCATTGCTGAGGAGAAAGAGTTGCATTATCCAGAACTGGAAAGTCCTGAAGGAAAACAAAGGTGGCCAGAAATGGGCCATTGTGAGGAAAAAAAGCATCTGAAAGAAAGATTTTTTTTTTTTCCCAATTGTACTCTGTTGGTGAATATGAGGGTTTGGGTTTTTGTTTTGTTTTCTTTTGTTTTGTTTTCTTTTGTTTTGTTTTCTGGCAAGTAGCAGGATACAATAGAGAGACACAGCTGCATCAGAAGTACCAAAGGGATTGCTTTCAAGTTAACTGGAAGTCCTATAAATCACACAGCTTATTTAATTTATGTGACACAGCTGTGCAGGATGCTTTGGTGGTTGCACAAGACACAGGACAAAGGTCAGAAAAATCAGAAATGTTTCGGCCAAATAGAGCCGTTGGCAACTACACGCAGAGATGTTAGCATCGGTCTTGTTATTGAATGTCTTAATTAAAATGTAAAAACTACAAAGACATGATTTAATGTGGATGAATGAGATAATATTTTAAGTTGAATCTGGAATTGGATGAAGATAAACCTTAGTGAAGTGCAGTGATACTAGGAAACAAAACTACAGTTGAAAATGCTGATCTGTGGATAAGAAATTCAAGATAAATCTAAATAGGAAGAAGACTTCTAAAAATAATAGTGCTGAATGAGACTTAAAATACCCTTTAATAACAAAATCACCCCGCTCTGTCTTGAGAAAGGCAAGTTCTGATTCTCCTTCAAATGAGGGAGAACATTTAGGTTAGACCAGATACTATTACTGTTACAATTTATGGACAATGGGTTTTTTTAACCTGAGTCAAAAAAGGGCAAATTCTGCTTTTACCGTAGAATAATCTAAATCTCGCCAACCTTAACCATTATCAGGCTTTAGATGTGGAGCTGTATGTCATTGCAGCAAAGTGGGCAATTCAATTTTGAAGTATACAAATGAAGAGTCTAACTGGAGACATGAGAAATTGATTTGGGGGGGTCAGTTTTAGATTCCTCTTCAAGTATTATCCAAGACTTCAAAAAAAGAGAGAGAAATATTGAAATAGGCATTTTATCTGTTTCTTTTAATAGCTTTCATTCTTTTAAAAGTTATTGTTGTGAGACACGGTAATTGGAAGTACAAACGTGACAAAATGCTTCCCCATGAAATTGTTGTGCTGCTTTACACATCTATTATGTGAAAATATTTCTCATTTTTATTATCTGGGCTGCTGTGGACTAGCTGAAAATGTTTGTTTTCCATGAAAAAGCTGTTACTCATTTTTACGGGAGCAGAAGCTCTCCCCGCACCCTCCTCCTTGCAACCTTTTGCAGGTAACCTGAACAGTTCTGCCAGCCTACTCAAGTGAGTACACAGTTTTCCAAAATTACAACAGCCAAGTGCAAATATCCTTGTGAACATGGATTTATGCAAGTATTTGGGATATTTGCTTTCAAAACACACAAGCAAAAAAGATCAGATACTTACAAAGCAGGCTGGCTGGTTTCACTAACAGAAGCACCTGCTGGTTCCTCATATTCTAATATTCAGGAGAGAGCATGATCTGATTAATATACATTAGTTGTTTACTCCATTGTAGACCAACAGAAGACATCCGAGGTGGGCAGCACTCCAGGACGTCCACTGTTCACTCAGACCCTTGCTCTAAAACCTCGGGAACAGCACGGGAATATTTCGACCCACGACCAGAACGTTACCCTCCCAAGGAAACCTTCTCAATGAAGTGTTCAAAGGTATGCACAACAAGAGGTATGTGAGATTCTTACCTCCTGCTGCCCACCCCTCTCCTTCCAAGGACTTGTCTTGGTTTCTGTGTTTAGAAGCACAGCAAAGTAAAGCTAGGGGAATATTAAAAAGCAGACAAAACCAACCAGCAAACAAAAAACAACCCAGAACTGGTAGAATTAAAGTTAATGAATGGCATAACTGTGGGTTACTAGCATGTTTTAGACATCTAAAAGCAATATTTATGGAGATATTTAGATACTTGAAAATGCACCTCCAGAATATGCATGCAAAACATCAGAGTGGGTCATACATGTAGTCACCCAGGTTATACAGTGTTAACCTTTGGGATTTAGGAATAAAATAGATATTTGTGTGTGTAGGCAATTTGAAGATGGCTGTTAAAGCTTTGATGCTAATTTATTTCTGACATATTCTTCTCGGACTTTTTATCAAGTCTGGATTTAATCCAGTCATCACTGATACATCTTTATAAAGCAACATTGCTGGAGACAAAACTATTTTATGGACATTAATCCAATAAAACAGCTCTTGAGAAATAACTTGTTTTTTTCATAGCTAGACAGTGACTACAACAAGCAGAGAAATGAGCATTAACGTGGGAGGAAATCAGCCTTAACACTTAGTAAACTCATTCCCATAAACTGAAAAAAAATGGCGCTAAAATAACCATTACTACTTTAAAGTTTTCCCTCCTCCGGGATGATGAGCTTTCTCGCCTTGTTTGTAGGAACGACCCACTGCAGTCTGAGTTGGAACTTGTAGGTAGGTGCAAAGTCTTTGGCCAAGGTCAAACAGCCTTTCAGTGTCCTCCAATGGAAAGACAAATTAAGAGTTTAGTTGTTGAAAGTAAATTAAAATACATGTTTGATTATTTCTTCACTCCATGAAGGAAACTTAAGTAGCACACTCAATTTGCTCATAGTATTTCCCTATACGTAAATATGTGAACAACTTTAAGAGTGAGCTGAACTGTTTTCTCTTACAAACATATTCTGTGTATGCAGTTTTATTTTCATCTTGAGGAGGTTTAACTCCAACAGGTAGTAGACCATATTTAATGATACAGACCCATACTGATATTTTATCCCCAATAAAACTGTATCAGTGGTTTCTTCTTCAACAACACTAAATTACTTTAACTACTCTGAGAAACTCTAGAAAACCCCATGCCTTATTTTATCACAGCTTTAGAAAAATGAAGTGGTGAGTTATTTTTAGTTTTTGGTTTCACTGGTTGTTTAGACGTAGGGATAGCGTAATGTGACTTGCTGGGGTTTTCTTCCCCGCATTTGCTTCTCATTATTCCAGTGCATTAAACAGGATTAACGTTTTCAAAATGTCCTAGTTTTAGATGCACCAGTTGATGATAATGATTTAACTCCCACCCCTCCCCCAGGTATTGCTCAGTATTTTCCAAAAACTTAACGGCTGAGCTTGCAGTGGAGGAGGGAAAAGGGGTCACGCAGAAAACAAACCTTTTTATTAGCAGTTTTCCTTCAAAAAGTGAAAAGATATTGGATAAGATTATGAGAACATTACTCCCTTGTTTAGTCTTTCAAAGTACCAAGATTTAGCGGAATTTCCTAGGATATTTTTGCAGAATTCTATATTCCCTGCAGTCCTAGTAAATGTTATAAATGAAAAGCTACATGAATTGTTTACTAAGAAGTCAGTACATGTGAGCTACAACTTCTTACGGTGTGAAATATTTCTGTAAATACTTCTTAACCATCTCTTTCCTTTGCCAGTGATTTATTAGCACACTGGTGAAATTCCTGCTTCCCAATCACTGTAATTCTAAAATAAACTTGTATCAAACAAGGCTGGGAAATCAAGTGATGTACCCAAGCAACAACTGAAATGTGAACCTTAGTGTCTGACTACGCATCACTCTGGTTTCCCTGTGTTGTTGCTTTGGGTTCTTTTTTCCCTTTTGCCGTGCAAATATACTTATGCTCTTTGTGCACGTTGACCAGTTTAGCAAACTAAAGAGGAATTCTGAACAACCAGAGTTCTGAAAAGTATTTGCTTCACCCAGATACCACCCTCTTCATCCATGCTTTTCCCTAGCAATATCCCAAAAAAGCTAAAGTTGAGTTTCAGAAATAGGCAGTTATTTTTGCAGGGATCCTTCTAACACCTTAGCTGTAAGCGGCAGTAGAAGAAAGGACATCGTTCTCCTGTCTTTGTTATTCCTGCTTTCCCTCCCTAATGCCCACCACCTTTTTTTTTAATATTTTTCCTACAGCTGCGTTAAGACAATAAACCCACCCAAATATAATGGAAGAAACAACTGATACTGACCTCTTCTGCCAGTAGGAACATTTCATACCATCTAAGAAACTTCCAAACATTCTGCTCCTTTTTAACCCTTTCATCTTGAAAACGGAAGAAAAAACAATCTCTTAAAATGCTGTATGAGCAAAACTTATGCAAAGCTATTCAGGTAGGATCATGTGTCTGGCAGTACTGGATCGTATGAGGCACTTAATTATGCATCCTCTCAAACAATGTACTCGAGTGCAAATGTAGGAGGACCATCAGAGTTTGGACCAGCAGAGGGTGAGCTGTCCCCTGGAATACTCTCTGAACTTCAGACTGGTGGAATTCTCTGAACTGGAAAATTGTGTTCACTTCTGTTATGTAATACCTCTTTACAGACCTATGAAATTCGGTTAATCCTTTTCTGAATCCCCTTTTGAACAGGTTTGGCCTCCATGTTACCATATGACAAGGAGTTCCACAGTTTAGCTCTCTGTGCCACTCAAAGAAGTACTGTCTTCTTCCTTAAAAAGTTTTAAAGACGGTGCCTCTGATTTCTGGTGGTAACCAGAATACCTAATGATAATCTCATATATTCACCTTCTCCATGAGATGCATTATTTTAGAGGGAAGTCTTCCCTTTCTCCCTGTCACTGTGTTCCTATCGCTTCTTCATAGACTGACGAATAGTCAGTTTTGTTCTTACCAAGAGTGACGTCTTCCCAGTTCTGGCTAGCTGGCCAGCCTTATGGCCTTTCCAGATCCATCATACCCTTTTGAGTTGGGCTGACCAGAATTGTACTCAGAATTCCAGATAAGTTCCCGAAGGAGTCAGGCATCTGCGTAAAGGTCCTGGTTCTGTAGTAGCAGCCTGATGCTTCCTGGCTTTTGGTCTGATGTTTGACTCAGTGAACACTGAGCTGATGTTTTTGGAGAAGGATACCTGATGTCTTTCCTGAGTGTACATGATTTGTTTAGAGCCCATCTGTGCACTTTTGCAGGTGAGGGGCTGTTTGTGTACATGCATGAAATACAAACTTGCTTATTAGACACTGATTTCATTATTTTTTTGTTCAAGAGCTTGAACTCTCAGTAGCCTACCAATTTTACTGTTGCAACCATTAAATAATTTTGTGTGATTATTATTAAAACATACTTCACAATCTCACTTTTTTTTTTTTAAATCATTAGACTGTGCATCTACTACATTTTTTGGTGTGTACTTTTGAGCTGAATCTTTTCGGAGCCTCCACTTGTAGCTCTTTGGGTCACATTGCAAGGCAATCTCAGGATGCACAAACTATATTTCCTTCAGATAAAACTGAATGAGAGGGTGAGCTGTAACTACTAGCAGTCACTCTGTCCTTTGGACCAAACTAGAGCTAAAATGAAGTACTTCTCTCTCCCCAGAAAATCCCCTGGCTCTTCGGCTCCAGCTGTTTCACTCTGCAGACCCACTCCCGTTGCACTGCTAGCACGGGCACAACTAGCAACAGGCAGCACACGTTTCTCTCTTAACTCTACTTGCTTTAAAAATGGTTGTTTCCTCTTGGTCTTTATTTTCTTTTAACCACTACTAATCTGTGAGAGGTCTTTCCTTCTACCTCACAGGAGCTTGTGTCGTTTAAGAGCTTTTGGCTAGAGGCCTTGTCATCAGCTTTTTAGAAATAGATTGTCTGATTCTTTCGAATTACTTCCCTCTAACAAACTTTCGACTTCCCTGCTATGCTATCTTTATGTCTAGTTTCTGTATGTTGGTGTTTTTTTTTTTTTCATAGGGATGTCACATTGCAAATCTGCAGACTACAGATTCAGAAGGCAACAGAAATAGAGAAGTCTGCCACTTTCTGTTTCTGTAGTAGAGAAGGAGACTTAAGGAACAGCTTATAGAGCAGTGTCAAGCTGTCTAGATGCTCTATAGAATTATATGGGAATTCAAAATAAATGGTTCCCGATAAAGACAAACTTTTCATCAACTGAGAAACTACTGCTTGCAATAACTGTTTCTTACAACTTATGTACAATAGTGTGTGGCATTTAAAGCAGCAAACGTTGAAAACTACAAGAGGTTTTGGCCTGGAGATACATAGAACTGAAATTCTTTCAGAAGAAAACATTCAACTTGCTTTTCACAGCACAGGTAAAATTTCTGTAGTAAAATTTCTCAAGTCCTTTGAAAATATAACCAGATTCAGTGTCCAGTTCTGGCTGCCATGCTGCTTCCTTCACCTTAGAGAGCAAAATCTGACTCAAACCCAAGAGTGAATTTTTGATGTTGAATTGGTCATAGATATTTGGTCAGTTGACCTTGCAAAATTTTCATTTTCTTTTTATCATGTATATTGGTGTGAAAGAGGTGGAGCAATGCAATTTAGTTTGCTTAAACACTGAAGGTAGACTGTTTGACTGTTTTTTCCGTTTTCGGTCAGTATGTGACTTGGGAAATGCCTGTACTTTTGCCTTGTATAGAATTGAACTCTGCTGGTTATAATTTCTGACCTAAGTAACTTTGTTTTGCTGGGTTTTTGTTGTTTGGGTTTTGTGTTTGGTTTTTTTTTTTTTTTTTAATTCTTCAACCCACTTGGCATTTAAGGGAGACAACACTTAAAAGATTAGAAAACAGTTTGTGGGGGAGCAAGTATAATTGAATCCCTGTTCTTTGCTGCCATTAATACAGTTTAAAGGGGCGCCATGAACAGTGTCGGATTTCTTAAGCACATCGTAGGCACTTCCAAACAATCATGTCTTTAGCCTACGTTCCAACATCCACAATTGTTAAAACTTTCAGACCAATTTCCTCTCAGAAAAAGACAGTATTATGCTTTGGAACAACAAGAAAAGTTTCCGATTTCAAGGACAGCCAGGAGGAAGTATCAAACTGGATTTATCTGGAGGAGGAAATAGAATTAGGGAGTAACAATGACTTTCTCCAGGATACATTCATGCATTAACAAGCCAGCATTAATTCAAATGTAAACTTCTATAAGCTTTTGTTTTTACAAAACAGAGCCCAATTTTATTTTATTTTTCCTGTAGCTGTGGATGCTGGCAGACACTCGTAGACTGGAAAAAATACTGAGATGAAAAGTCACCCTAAACACAAGGTTCACAATAATAGACGCTCGGTTTGAATTACCCCATTGTTCCCAACCAATCTGCTGCTGCTGCGATGTCCTGATACCATTTTTCTTGGAGTCAGACACAGGAGTAGGAGGGCAAAGTATTTTGCAGAGCGTTTGTATCACTTCCAACGCCGTGGAGGTGGTAGGGGAGGACAGTGGTCTGTGGGAGGCATTGGACTAAAGCAAAAGGCCTTCTGTAAGGTCAGTTACGTATGTTCAAAAGCGCGGAATGTGCATAATGCAGGTAACTTTGTGGATGAAAACAAGCATTTGACAAGCGCATTCAGCAGTGCTTTAGATCTTTTCAGCGGTGTGGTCAGCATGATACACAAGTTTCTGTGGATTCACCCAATAGGTTAGGACTGCTGTATTTTGTAGTCTCCATCTTCACGTTTTATCACTACGGTCTGCCGTACTTGGCTCCTTTAACTTGTGCTCAGAGCTGCCATACACTGTTTCTGTGGCAGTTAATTTCAACATATTTCTGCTGTAAGAAGGGAGCACTAAGGTACCCTATAGTCTCATCTGTAATTAGATGGCTTCCTCCTTCTATCTGTTACAAAGTGTGTTTTAAATACAGTGTGACTAACAGAGTGAATTTACCATCAAGTTTTTTAATCGTGTAATTGTGAAGACGGGGATATCAGCAGTGGGAATAGAGGAGAGCTGTACAGATTAACATAATCCCAGTTATTCAAAATGCTTAATTAAAATTGCACAGTAACAAGATACAGTGGCAGAGCTGCAGGTAACCTTCCTGTTTTGAAGTTAAAGTATTTCACATAATTCACTTGGAGGTTAAGTCCTGTTCGCTGTGAAATACAAGCAGCGGTGAGCAGTTACCTCCATAAAAACAGGCAGGGGAGCTAAACGAGTTGCAGATGCCGAATGTTACCTCTAGTAAACTGTTGCCCTGCCAACATATGGGACTTCACTCTGCCCACGTCTTTATATCAAACTTTTTTGGTCCACCTCTTGGCGTTATGCTACCATGTACACTATTGTTTTTAGAGAGGGGAGAACTGCAACTGGGAAGAGTCACTTAAGGGGGCAGTGGAAGATACTGGCAAAGTTGATGTTATAGTAGTATAGATATGTAGTATATAGGTATATAGTATAGTAGTGTGTATATATATATAGAGAGAGAGTATAGTATATATATATAGGTATATAGTAGTATAGGTATATAGATGTTATAGTAGTATAGGTGTGTGTTGGACTCTAGTCCTTGCTTCCTTCCTGGGAAATCTTAGTGAAGTCTGCTCTCTACCAGTATAGAGCAGGAGTTGCACCATCTTTCTTGTAAGACCACTGTTTGTTTTTTTTTTCCCCCACATTTGACCCAAATTCTGGGAACCAAGAGAAAAAAGAAACAACTTTTCTCTTTAAAAGGTGGTTCTCAAAGCTAATTGATACAGCAGACTGGCTGTATATTGAATGTAGCTGTATTTCTTGAGCAGGTGATCTCAGCTCACTTAAAGGAGAAAAATCCACCCAGTCCGGAATGTTGCTCACCAGGTGTGACAACACACGATTGCTAAAGTGAATGAGAAGTTCAGGTTCACAGGTTCCTCCAACCTGCCCTACCTTCTGTGCCAGACTCTGATTACTTAAAGAGCAATAGCATGCCAGTCTTTGAACTTTCTAAGGGCGTCTCGGTTTCACTTGAAATGGAGGGAGTGGCTATGAAAAGTTGGCATAAGAAGCAAGAGTATTTCATTGTTTTCTGAACTCTTTTTTAAAAAAAAACAACAAAAAACGAACAACTCCTGCAAGTTTGCATTGATACCAGGGTATTTGTTTACTACTTGAAAGAACTATGGGTTCATCAAGAAGAAAAAAGGCGATTTCCTGAAATGCAGAACGAGGTGACCATGCAGAGACCTGCCAGTGCTACAACTACATGTACAGCCTTTTACAGCCGTTGTATTTAAATCAGCATTGCCAAGTGCTGCAGTTTAATGTAAGACCTTTTGCTTCCCACCCTCTCCAAAATTGTGGAACATGACTCATGCTTGGTTGACAGGAGAGAAATCAAGCACATGCTAGAAGGGATACTTTAAGGAACTGCTGGGACTAAGTAAACCAGAGCTGTTGTTCCCACACAGGGGCTGGGTTGTACTGAAACTGTGTCTTGATGGCAAGTAAATCTTAATGTCATACAGTGGTGGGAAGTTGTGTGGGGATAGAGGCTGACGCACTAGTTCGAATTAAATCCACCCTTTCCTGTGAAAATTGGACAGCACTGTTGAGAGGATGGGAGGGTATTAAGTAGAAGGAATACAGCAGGTGGGACAGTAGTTCTTTAAGGGAAGACGATACACAAAAAAGCCCCAGGACAATGCACTTGGATCTGTGCACTCCGATTGTGAACATAAGGCTTCTCTGAATCGTTAAAAACAAGGCTGGTCATCCTTTGAGATTTCCTAATGGAGTGATTATCTTGACTAAAGAGGGACAAGTTATTAAAAGATAATCATAACGCTTCTTTCCAGAACACATAAAACATTTAATTTTCCCAGTTTTTAGCTATTTTTTCCATCGATTTCCCGTAAGACAGATATCTCAAATGACCATGAGTGTGATGGGCACTTACGTGCCCTTTAAATGCAGTTGTCTCTGATTATGTAGTTCCCTTGGGTACTTTGGAAAGCCAAGATTCAGTGAATAACTCTTGGTGTTACATTGCCTAACTCTTGTGTTTTAGGGTTGGGTTGTGGGTTTTTTCTGCCTTTCAATATTACTCCTTTAGGGAGATTTTAGCATAACTCAGTGAAAGCTAGATCCCACCACTGGCTGAATAGCACAGAGACCTACAAAAACAATGGTGGGGTGGGGGCTTGGGGGGGATTTGTTTGTTTGTGACAAAGCTGTGTATTGACCAGACGCTGCATCAGTTAAGTTGGTTGAATTCCTGTTAATGATTTCAGTGAGATCTTGCTTTGTACTTGCATACGTAAGGGGAATAATACCATTAGCAAGCTTTTTTAATACTTTGCATGTAGATTTAATATTTTTAGTCTGTTGTGACTGTTGTCTCCATTTCATTTGCCTTGTTCAGTTCTCCTCCACTGTTTTGGTTTCTCCCCATTTCTGTCACGTTTTCATCCCCTTCCAAAAGCAGAACAAAACCCCTCTTTCCTTTGACATTTTCTCCCCTTTCTCCCTTATCTATTCCTCCCACCACTGACACAGTTTAGCAGAGAGGTGACCAAAGCTGCGCGTTGAGCTGTGCATTTACTCTCTGGGGATTGCCAAACCTGCACTGGCGAGAGAAGTTCAGCATTTGAGATCCTTTTCAGGACTGACTGCTGCTTTTGTAAGTCACTATATACGGTCAAAATACTCGTCTGCTCCTTTGGGGAAAAGAAGAAAATTACATCCGGAAAGTGGAAAGCTAACCAAACTGGGGAAACAAACAAACAAGCCGACCAACCCAAAAGACAACTTTCAGTGAGAAAGACAGGGAGAATGATTTTTAATGTGTGTGTTGTAGCCTCTAACTCCTCTCTTCCCTTCTCCGGGACCGATCCCTCAGGGGATGTGACACCAGCACCACCAACCTGTGTGGCTGCCCTGTGGCTGGCGTCAGGGTGTCCCCAAGGGGCAGCCTGGCACCTCCGGGGCTGCCAGCTGGGTCCCACTGGTCCCAGTGGTACAAGGCTTGCCGATGAAGCAGAGGGGGAAAGCGAGCCACAATGGAGAAAGGCAAACACCAAATGTCTTAAAAGCACACAGGGGAGTTGACTCAAGATGAGGGAGTGATACCCAAAGAGACAGGAGAAAGGGTCAGAGCAAGAAAGTGACTCCTGTGCCAAGGCGCAGTGGAGGGAGATGCTTTGAAGGCCTCATCTCTCAGTCAGGCCCTCATGGGGTCAGGGGAGCTCAACAGAAACAGCCAGAACTGGCTGTCCTGCAGGCTCATTTATGTCAGCTGCAGAAACACAGGAACACACATTAACTGACTGTTTTACTTTAGGTACACACGTCCATACACACGCTGCGATCCTGACACCTGAACATTCAGGCCACGGTGCTTGGATGGAAAAGCCTCCTCGCAGCTTCCAGCACACGAGACTTGAGCACACAGTTGAGTTACTGGGTACCACACGCTCAGCCACAGTGTAGTTTTATGAGGCAGAGCATGCAGATTTAACAGCTCACCTCACCTGAAAAGGAGAGTTTCTGGGCCCTCTCTGGTCCTGCTGTGTTATTTCCCTTGCTAAACTCATGCCAGCACGATTGCTCATCAGATACTCTGTGAGTCACTTTGTGTTGCTAAAGTTGCAGGAAAAAACAGCAGCACACAAGAAAAGAGTTGAATCGTTTCCTGCTATTTAAATTCATTAAAACAGCTCTTGGAAGGGTCTAGTACTAGGCTGAAGTTGTTACTGGGCAGGGGAGGAAAGTGATGACTGCCCAGTCGTGGGTAAGGTCAGCTGCCTGTGGATCTGTACCTGCCTGGTGGCTTTGCTGCATGTTTGAACCCACTATTTGACAGAGAAAACCATTGATCAGTGGGTTAATACCATGGCAATAGCTCAATGTGCACCTGGTGCAGGAGGGCAAGAAAAAGCGCATAGTAGATTAATAGTATAAATTGGAAGGCTGCTGTTTGTCATAGCAGGAGCTCACAGCAAAAAAAAGATTGGATTCAAACAAAGTTAACAAGTATGATGCATTGAAGTTACTATCCATTGTAGATTTAGATTTTACGGAATGAATGAAAAAATTCTCTGGAAAGCTCTGGCAACACCCACTATCTTTTAGATTGCAGCCATTCTTCTCGCTTTCTGTGTTGAAAAACCATGCAGGAAAGAAGTGTGGGAAAGGCAATGGAAACCCAGGAGCCCAGGCTTGAGTCTGACTGCTTGCTCAGTACAGAGAGGGCTGGTTCCCAAAGCCAGCTCTTCACTGTGATTTTTTTTAATACAAACCGGTAGCGTTTTAGGTAGATCTCAAGATTTTGAACTTGAGAAAGGAAAAAAATAACCAAACCAGTGCAGTTATGAGATTGTCAGACCTCCTGTCATGTTACGCGCAGGTCTTGCAATGCATTTGTTGTTGCACAGGATTAAGGAATAGTTTTAAGGGAGAAGTAACTTTCCCTTAGGAAGACCTTTTGGCAGTCTAGTTTCTGCAGCTAAAACTCCAAGATGAGGTAGCTAACCAGCCTGTGAAAGCAGGAATGGCAGCACAGGCTCA
Organism: Pampusana beccarii; assembly: GCA_013399365.1. Classification (NCBI taxonomy): domain Eukaryota; kingdom Metazoa; phylum Chordata; class Aves; order Columbiformes; family Columbidae; genus Pampusana; species Pampusana beccarii. Next base: position 27,114 of record VWYH01000552.1, read on the forward strand.
GAAGTGTGGCTTTGAGCTCAGCCCTTTCTGCCTGCAGTAAACTGCTTGACATAGATCACTGCTAGCATGTGTCTGTGTGTGTGTGTTAGCATACCCTGACAGAGCTAAGATTAAAAACTTAACTGTCCTTTTATTCCTTATTTCTCAAGTCTGTCTATCTTATTTGTACTAGTATAGTAGATTTGGTGTCAGCTTGTAACTATCACAGATGAAGGTTGCACGAGGTTTTTGAGGCGCTTGGCTCAAGATCTGAACATACTGTAGGGCATCATATTTCCACCAAAGCCCCGATGATTGTACAAGGCCTTAGGGATTTCCACTAATTGTCTGCTACTTTCACAAACCCTGCTGGCTCTCATTGTAGACCTGTAATTCGCAGCTCCATACTACATACTACTCATCATTTTAGCATTTTCTTTAACACGAGAGGCTTTATTATTGCAGGATTTTTTTAAAAAAGTTAATCCACGTGTTGCAAATAACTGGTGGAGTAACTGCTGATGAACCTCTCTCTACTGTTTAGTTACTCTAATCAATTGTACAGCAGGCGTGTGTGAAAACAGTACAGGTACATACAAAACCTGTCCAACCTGAATGCCCTGTCTAAGGAAATATTTCAAGGATGCCATTAAAGAATCTACTGCCACAGTTAAAAATACAGTTGACATACACCGGTTGTATTTGCCATCCCATCAACAAAAGAGTACCGTGATAGCAGCAATCAGCTCAGTGAAGTTAAGGGGTTGCATACAGAATTTGTGTGAATACGTAAGTTTTGGAGCAGCGTCACTGAGGACTGCGGTCAGTTATAAATGTGGAGAGGTTAGCAGCAAGTACTGACTACTTGGACAACAGAAAATTGCCTTTTCTAAAGCTCAGTGAGGTGATGTACAGGAAAAGTTGATGCTCAGTGGGTCAGAGTACCTGACCAGTCATAAGCAAAAGGTAAATTCTGAGGACAGCAGTAGGAGAAAGCTGACTGGTCATGTATTCCCATCTTCCAAGTTCCCGAACATATTTAAAATTTATGTTTCCCTTAATCAAATGGTCTTTCCTCCCTGTAGACATGTAAAAACTGCTTCCTGATGGAACATCTATGAAATCAGCAGTCAGCCCATAAAAAGGGAACTGGCCTTCTGCTTCCAACACTGTCCAAGGGCCATGAGGACCCAAGTTGACTCCCTGTATTTGGAAGGCGCATTGCACAGCTCAACTGAGCTGACAAAAAAAATCTGATCCGGTTCCAATGAGTGTCCTGTACAGCTATTATCTTTCAAAATACTTTGAAGAGTCCTGGTAAAGTGATGACTCTGCACGCATTAAAATCTTTGAGTCTTTTGGCTGCGTTATTTGAATTTCATACAAGCAATCTCAAATGCTGTCTCACAGAATGAAATTTAAATTTCTCCTCACATTTAGCTTCAGAAGTACTTCCTTTGATGGAAAACCCTCCTGAACACATTTGGTAACCAGCATGGTTATTGCTCTGTTTCACAGAAATGGTCAAGGAAAAGGCAAGTTGTCGTGCAGAAACCAGCATCACTTCTGAAGAAAATATACACAGAACTGTGTGCTTAGTTCCTTCTCAACAGGAATACCTCATCTTCTCAGGCTGCTTTACCTAATTCTTTTTAGGATATGAAATCTATCTACGTATGTGCTTGTGTATAGACACACATACGCACGTGCAAATACGCACACAGACGATGCACACGCACACAGGAGCATGCTGAACCTCAGATGCTCTGTTCCCAGGTGTTAGCAGCTTTATCACTGCTCCCCTTTGTGCTTCTGGGATGGTTTGCAGGGCCACGATGTGAATGGGCTCAGTACCTACCTACACCTGCATTAGCAGAAGTGAGGGGACCAGTCTGAGTACAGGGGAAGCGGGGACTCCTGAAGTGGCCAAAGGTCAGACCATCACAAGCACCTTCCAGTGAAGAGCAGCAGCAGCAGGAAGGTGCTTGTTACCTCTGCCCTCTGTGCAGGGAATAAGGGGCAGAATGGGAATATCCAATAATCCTTCATGGTGGCTGTCACTGGTTTGCTTCGCTTAGAAGCATCTGGCAGCACAAGAGAGGAATTTGTCTAATTCCCTTGTGTGCTGCTTCAGCCCTTTTCTTTACAAGCCCGTACAGTCTTGACAGCAACTGAGCCATCGCTCAAGAGGAAAATGCCATGCTGATCAATGTCTGGAGCACAAAATAGAAGTCTGTATGCAAACCACAGATCCTGCCCCACTTTAAAGACAAATATAGGACCACTGTGTCGAGCATCTTACATTCTTCGCTGTCAGACTGCAGTGGAATAATAAGATTCTCAATTCTGTAATTAGCTTCAGAACTTGAGGAGCGACATGCGTGATACTCAAGGGGTTTTCATTTCCCGAATAGGCAACTCTAGCTATGCTACGCTTCAGCATCCATCATGTTTACTAATCTTAGTCTGACCCCTAGTGAGCTGTCACAGAATGATCAGATTTATCTAACAGATGCTGCTCCTTCCTGACAGGCAGCTACTACAAAAAGAAGTAATTTATCCACTTTCTTTTTTTTCTCCTTAAAAAAACCTTGGTTACCTTTGTCAGGCGTAACATAAGAAAAAGAAGAGAAGTCAGCTCGGAAGTCGTAAGACTTTCTTCTGAAGGTGGAGGTGTGGAAGAGAATGCATTAAATAGTACCAAATTCACTTACCTCCGCATATAAGGTGGTTTTGCCTCCTTCTCTCCCTCCTTTTTTTTGTGCAATCGGGAACTGCTGCTTCAGATTTATGAAGAGGTTTTATCTCTGAAGGAGGTGAAGTGAAAGTTGCACCTGGTTAGATAATACATTTAAATTAACAGACACTTTAAAAGACCAAAAAAAAGCTGTAAGTTAAGGCAGTAAACACATTTTGAAGTACCAAAATAACTTGCACCATTTTTCAAACCATTAGAAGCTTCTAGGTTTTTGTCAACTTTAATCTCAGCATTCTGTTCATACTGGATATTTCTTGCTCGGTGTGTTTATGCCAAGTAGTTACAGGCCAAAACACAATTGCTGTGCGCTTTGCCTTGGCAGTAACACAAGCACAGTAAAATTTTTTATGGATTTCTTTCCCTGCATGAAGATCCATTTATCAAGAACACTGTCAAATTTAAAAAAAACCGATTTGCCCAACTTCCAAAGTGTATCCATGACAGCTCACTCTTTTTTTTAAAAAAAAAAACAAACAAAAAGCAGAGCTGTTGTGTAGCTGCAGCCACAAGGCCTACCTCAGGAATAGGGCTCTCTGCCTGTGGTTTTGGTGCCCTTCTGTCACCCAGAAGGTGACACAGGACATGATTTTTGACACCTGTTCCCACCTTTCCGCTCCTTACAGGCATTTTGAAGTTCGTGGAGATCATGGTTAACCTGCTGGTGCTGATCTGCGTGGGCGCCGCCCAAGCCTCTGTCGCAGGCTTCACCTCCCTCGGCGGCTTCTCCACCGGGTCCTTCAGCCTGAATTCGGCTTACAGCCCCTTCGAGGGCACGGAGCTGCGGGAGGTGAGGGAGCTGGACATGCAGTTCACCCAGATGAGAGCCCCTTGCGTGTACAGCGGCGTAGCCTTCAGCCTGGCGGCGGCGGCGCTCACCCTCGTCTTCCTCGTGGTGGGGGCAAAGCCCATCCAGCAGCTCAGGACGGGGCTGCTGGCGGGCGAATGCGCCTTCAACGTGGTGGCCGGCGCGGCGTACGTGGCGGCGGTGGGGCTCTACCTGCACGTCGTCAGCCAGGTGAACTCCACGGACGTCTGCAAGCGGCGGGAGAGGCTGTACGCGCGCCGCGGCTACACCTCCATGAACTGCGTGGTGCAGGGCGGCGACGCGGCCGTCAGCCTTTTTGGCGTGGCCGCCGCCTGCCTGTACTTCGCCAGCTTCGTGGTCTGCGTCCTCGCTATTCGAACCGTCCGGGCCTGCCAGAGCCAAGCGGCCGCGGCTCTGCGCAGCCCCAAAAGCGGCGTCAGAGACAAAAGCGTGCGAAACCACCATGCCGCCCACGGGACCTCCGAAAGCTCCCGCAACATCCAGGCTCTTGCCACGCTAGTGTGAAGTCGGCTCTGGGGCTGTGCCAGAGAGGTGGAGCTTCAGCAGGGGACAGACACTGGACTTCACATGCTAAATGAGCCACCGGTCCACAATGTGTTGTCCCACAAGGTGCTGAAGTATGTATCGAATCACCAAGTGTAACGATACTGCTATACCGTGAAGTAATAAAATTGACATGGAGAGGAAGTTTTAACAAGGTTTCTTTGCATCAGTCTCTTAAGCTTTTATAACGTGTTTGATTGTAATGTTTCCATCCTGCACAGAGCAAATCCCGACATCCATGGGCTGTTAACAGGTTGCAACCACAGTGCTGCCGAATGACCCGTTCCTTTCCTCTCCCACGAAAGAAGGAATTGAACACACAGCTGTGACGGGCAGCCGGCTCTGCCCAGCAGCCTTCCACAGATCCTGCGCCCTTGGTGCATCCTGTTGCCTTACACCACACCGCTCACAAAGCGAAGGACGCTCGAGCGTTTTTCTGAATCACAACCAAAGCTGCACTCGTGACCCGTTTTGCTTGGCCTAGTGAAGTCACGGGGGCTGACACATGCCGGTCATGTGCTCCCCGAGGAACGCCGCTGGGAGGAATGAGCTGCAGTTTCAAAGGCAGCGTCTGGGTCCTGCTGCAGTTCCCTGCCGCACTTTCCCCGTCTCACCGAGCGCGGGTCAGAACCTGAGCGGCAGCGCACTGGTCAGCTGTCAGCTTACTGGAGATACCGCTTGCTTCTGTAGCCGCCTAGACAAGTTCTGGCTTGCTGACTCCGCAGCCAGCGGTGGGCACAGCCGGAGTCGGGAACGTGCTGGCTGCCCCGGAGTTTTCCATGGGAATGCTGTAACAACGGCAGAAACTACATGTGTCTTTCCGATATCTAAACACACAAAGCATGAGTGAACAGCGGTAATTGTATGCCCCCAGGGCTGAGAAAATAAATTTAAGAGAACATCTTTCAATAGTCCTTTGTTTGAGGCAGATGAAATAGATCACTGGTCTTCATAGATGAGAGAGTGAGAAAAAAGGGCTCTTATTGAAGTATATAAGAGTTGTCAGCTTGAGAGGAGGGAAGAGGCAATTTTGATTCTGGCCGTGCTCTTTCTTTTCAGTTTTGGCTGGCTCACAGTCATTGCCCAGATGAGGCTCCTTTGAACCATTGTAGGGCTTATTTACTGTATATTTCACATAAACACACATAGATATCAAAAGATTATGTCTGAGGTAATATAAGCCAGACAAGAAAAAGGTATGGTTCTGATTAGATGTGATTACACAGGCCTTTACAATAAGTATCGTTTATAGAATACCCTAACCATCCCTCTAAACCTTTGAGCACCAACAGTCTTCATAGCATTATTATGCTTATGATGAGGAGACATGAGTGAAGAGTTTTCTTCAAACTTGCCATTACTCACTCTAGTGATAGAGTCATGAAACTAAGACTTCGATTTCTAGCTCTTTGCCCCAAATCAGACCTTCACTGGTCTGCTGTGAACAGCTGGGAAGTCTATTACGAGGCTAAGTCCGCAGTTAACCACTCGCTCGGCATTTCTGCCCGCACGCCTGCTCCTGCGCAGCCTCTACATCTTGCTCATTTCGAATGCACGCCTAGTTACGTGATGACACACTGTTATTAGCTTGAACAACAAAAAGCAGCACCTTGAAGTGACACATTTGAAAGATTAGAAAAAGCTGCAGACAAAAACGTAAATGCTCGCTCAATATGAATTTTAATCACAGGCCTTCTTACTCTGCCCCATTCATTTCTGAGTGCTTGCCTGCCGTCACTGTGCGATAGCAACAGTCCTCTGTGAGCATCAATTCTGTCTCTTTTTCCCTTGTATGTGTGTGCTAAAGGCTTCATTTCTCGCAAGGTAATTCCATCTTCAGAAAAAGGTGCGCAGAGTTTCGCCGTGGACGACACTTGGGTTCCCCACAGTCAATCCGTTTTGGGTCCCTTTCCTGTTAACAATTTTATGCGTTTCACAGGAAGAGTCGAAAAGTAGCTGCGGGTTAGGGGTGCTGGGCTGGGGACTGCTGGGACCCACGCGCTGCCCCGAGCACCCAGTCGGTCCCAGTCGTGTTCTCTCAGCTCCTCACCCAGCTGCCTCCCTGCACACACCGGGCCCTCGTGTTTCCAACCTCTGCAGCCTCCAGCTTGTTCCTGACAGCTAATATCAATCTGCCTTCTTTTAGTTTAAAACTGTTACCCCTCTTCCTATCACTACAGGCTCTGGTAAAAAGTCTTTATCTTTCCTGTAAGAGCCCTTTAGGTACCCTAAGGCTGCTATGAAGTCTCCTCTGAGCCTCTGTTCTCCAGGCTGAACCACCCCAGCTCTCTCAGCCTGTCCTCACAGCAGAGCTGTTCCAGCCCTCTGATCATTTTTGTGCTTCTCTGTCCCCTCTCCAACAGGTCCATGTCTTTCCTGTGCTGAGGGCTCCAGAGCTGGACGCAGGACTCCGGGTGGGGTCTCACCAGAGCGGAGCAGAGGGGCAGAATCACCTCAGCCTGCTGGCCACACTGCTGTTGCTGCAGCCCAGGATGCGATTGGCCTTCTGGGCTGCAAGCGCACATTGCTAGGCCCTGTCCAATTTTTCATCCACCAGTACCCACAAGTCCTTCTCCACAGGGCTGCTCTCAATCCCTTCATCCCACAGACTGTACTGATACCAGGGGTTACCCCGCCCTAGGTGCAGGACCTTGCACTTGGCCTTGTTGGACCTCGTGAGGTTTGCATGGGCCCACTTCTCAAGCCTTGAGGCCCTGACAGGCCCCTCTGGATGGCACCCCTCGAGCATCCCGACTGCGCCACTCAGCTTGGCATCATCCACGGGCTTGCTGAGGCCCTGAAGGGAGGGAGCAGAGGGGCCGCAAAGCAAGCCCAAGCCCTTTGAGGGCTCAGGGATCGCCAGCTTCCTGAACGCTTTGTGCCTCAAATTTGTCTCCTTCCCTAACACCACAAAGAAAGATCACTAGGAAATAATCGTGAAGAGGAAGCAAACATCCGTGCTGTTCACCTCACCTTCATGGAGGAAAGTATGGGAGAGGGGAAAAATCCCATAAATACTTCTCAGGGGACTAGGGGAGGGAAGAGGAAGCTTTCCTTTCCCTGGGGGCAGTGGGTGAGCCATATCTCATCAGAGCAATCCAAACAACCAACGCCCTGCCTGTAACAAGACCATGCTTGGTAGCCTGTAGCTGACTTGAAAATCTTTACTGTGCAAGCTGGGAAGGTACAATACAAAGGTTTTCTGGCACACACAGATGACTGAGGCTGCAACAGGCTGTCATCCCCAGCTGCCGCTGCAGGTGGTCCTGCCCTCCGGGGCAGATTAGCCTGCCCACCTTCTGCTGCAGATGGCTGTGCCCCACTGTCACCTCTGTGCAGTGACTGCCAGTTAGTACAGGACAATAATCCACATTTAGACCAGTAAACAAAGGGAGGGAAAACGGCTCCTGTCAGCCCTATCATCTCTTTTAGCCTTTCTCCGCTGCCCGCCCCATGCATGCACATGTGCCCTGCCTGCGTGCAACCTTCAGGGCCAGCGCTGAAGGTAAATTCACTTGTTTCTCTTCACTGCTTTGAAGCAGCCCCTCGCAGCCCAGTGTCACCTGCAACCAGAGGACTACACACGGCCGTCACCCTCAGTCCCTCTTCTCCTGAGTAGCGAGTGATAGGATGAGAGGAAATGGCCTCAAGTTGCAGCAGGGGAGGTTCAGATTGGATATTAGGAAACATTTCTTCACGGAAAGGGTTGTAACGCACTGGAACAGGCTGCCCAGGGAAGCAGTGGAGTCACCATCCCTGGAGGGGTTTCAAAGATGTAGAGATGAGGCAATTAGGGACGTAGTTTAGTGCCAGACCGAGGTTATGGTTGGACTCTATGATCTTAAGGGTCTCTTCCAAGTGAAATTATTCTAGTCTAGTCTAGTCTAGTCTAGTCTACTCTACTCTACTCTACTCTACTATTCTCTTTGGTGAGAGGGAGCTGCAGGGTGCATCCAGCTTGCCCGCCATGACCACCATCAGCTTATCAACAGCTGCGAGGAAAACAGTGATAGCAAAGATCAAATCTGTGCTTCCCTGAGATTTTCTTGTGGGTAGACAGCATGGCCTCTCTCCACCTAAAAGCCTTGGGGGCCCCACCAATGGTGCAGTAGGAAGCCTTTTGGCATGCCAGGCTTATTTGGAACCTTCAGAAAGAGAACTAAAACGGGCACCATCCCATTTCTTGGGGATGCAAAGGAATGGATGCAGGTTGCAGGGTGAACTGGAGCTGCCTGACAGGAGAAGAGCCCCACCGCAGATGATGGGTCACCAGTGCAAGGTGCTGGGGTGAATTGAGTAGCTCTTTTATCTCAGTTACCCCACGAGACTCCCAGCCAGCTCCTTTGGATTTAAACCATCAATTTACACCTGTCTCCTTCAACACAGGAGCAAACAGCTTTAGCCAGTCTGAGAGCAAAACCTCCAGCTGAGCTCACCGGCCATTAACTATCCACAAAGGGATCCATCCCCCTCCCCACGGAAGAGCTTTGGAGAAAAACAATCTCTCTTTGACAAAGTGTCTCTCCATGCCCTAATTCTGAGAGGGAAACAAAGGGCAGAAGATACTTAGGATGAGTATATTTAAAAAAAAAAAAAAAAAAAAAGGAAAAAAGACCCAAAAAATCCAATCAACCACCCCCCCCCAAAACTCAACACCCCCCCCCCCCACTGATTCTGCATCCCACCACTGAGTAAACTTCCATGACATTTTCGTTGTGGTGGACTGTGTACTTTTGAGCACCCCTTTTCCTGAATGCCTCCTTTATTCAAACAATAGTTCATGAAAGTGGCTTGGTCTGGGAGAAATCTTGCCCAGAACAGAGCAAACCAGCACTCAAAGATACAGGTGTCTTGTTTGTAAAAAGCAAAATTGGGAGGGTTAGGCCAGAGAGGAGAGGGGATATTTATTCCTCCAAATAGGCTTAACATAACTGAATTATTTGGTAACTGTAAAGGTTATCTGGAACTGTACATCCAGCACTGCTGGAAGATCTGCATATGCTGGGGCACTGCTCCCCTGCTGCTGACCAGCTGTAAGGAGGAGGGACCTTTGTACCCATCTGCAAGAAGAAAATGTTCAAGTAAGCATAAACAACAAGCTTGCTTATTTCTTCATGTGTTTAAGACAACATTCCCAGAATATATTACATTTTATTGTGATTCGAGCTTTTTCCCATTAGTGCTTTGGAACAGTGTGAGCGTATCCGATGTGGAGAAACTAGTGACACAAACTGTTCGTGCAACAGCAGAAACTAAATTTAAGGCTTAGTGTTAAGAAAAGCTGGGATCTCATTTTACATGAGAAACTGCTTTAAAGTGATGAGACTATATACAGGGATTAGAGTACCAAAGGACAGTCTGAATGGAAATTGTTCTTTAGTAATCCATGTATTTTACTCCCAGCGCAGATTTATCATCATTAAAGTTACTCTTCTGGTAATTTTCCACCACAGCTTACAATTACCGTAAGTTAAGTAAAGCTATAGATAACAACAGACCTTTGGCAACTCTGATCTATCAATTGCATTTGCAGAACCTGTGTGTCTCCTTTTCTTTTTTCAGAACTCAGGTACGTTATTGAAGGGGGCTACGACCACGTTGTTTATGACAGCTGTGACATTCATCGTTACTCACCTCTTTCACGACATCCACCTCCAAGAAAAGGTGGCGCTCGGTTTACTGCAGCAGCTTGATGCCAGCACAGCATAAAAGCTGTCACAGCTGCTCACCATCACCCATCATAAATAAAACATAAGACTCCTCGCAAGGTCTGCGGGTTGTCGGGGCATTTGATGTAATTGGTTTTGGCGTGTGACAGCGCAGAATGGGCAAGTCACAGGATGCCCTTCGTTACTACAAATGGTCTATTGATTTCCAGCAATGCCGTCTGCACACAGACCTGCACCTGCTACTGGACTTCCCAAAACTCTCAGGGTTGTGTTGAAGAGCTCAAGTGAGGGAAACACTTGCACGTGCTTTACAGGTAATCAGTTTTTCTAAGGCTCATGAGACAGACGTGCACTTGCACGTGTTTTAAACAGGCTTTAAGAAAACTCAGTTGTGGTTTGGATATTTTACTTCCAATACTTCCAAGAGAAACTGTATAAAAGAGGTGTTTAGGCATTTACATGAAAACCAAGAATTTTTGCTGTCCTGTACTGACTTCCCAGATAAATATGGATAATTGAAGTGCAGGAGGAAATAGTTAAGAGCTTGAACTTGCCCAGCTGTTTAGTGAAAACTGGAATTTCGTCAGCTGTGAAGACACTATGTGCACTGCATATACATTACTCACAGGCTTCCCACCATACCTCAGATTTATAGATTTTAAGCATAGCTTTGTACTACCATCTGCACACCCACACGACTTCTCACCCACACCACAGCATCCCAAATCTGCAAGCCTGAAGGACCCACCACAGTGACTTCCAAATACTGAATATTTTAGGGCAGGATTCTTAGAACGGAACGATGGAAGGCAATGGGTCACTGAAAGAGCTGGGGACAGAAAATTAATGAGTTTAAGACTTTTTAAGTGGAGATTAGCAGGCATTCCCAGTCACCATAGGGGGACACAAACAGTTCAAAGGGCGTTTTCCTTCCTTTCGATTGCAGAAATAGCTCACTAAGATGGCTCTATGTCCTTGGGCAACCTAAATGAGATTCAGATTTTTACGCTGTCGTGGATCAGCGCTGATGGTTAAGATTAGGAAATTTATCGGTCCAAATAGATAACAAATGCTCTGACCAAAATCTCATCGCCTGTTCACTAAGACTACCAGAGAGCTTGCCAAGACCGCCTTCTTACCTGGCAGCACTGCAGTTGCTCTACTGAGCAGTAGCAGATCTGGCTTCCCTGGCTCCCCCAGCCCTGGCGTCCTTGTTGAGATTTGCAGCAGTTGCTTCTAAGACTCAGGAGGCTCCAGCGCGCACGAGAGCCCTCGGTCTGTGCGAAGCAGCTGCCGGATGCTGTCAGCGTTGCTGCCGCCAGCGCAGCTGAGGGAGGGCTCCGAGACACTGGTGCTCCTGCGAGATTTCAAACAGTGGGGTACACAAGGGTATGAGATACACTCGTTTCATAGAATCATAGAATAGTTTGGGTTGGAAGGGACCTTAAAGTTCATCCAGCCCAACCCCCCTGCACTGAGCAGGGACATCTTCAACTAGATCAGGTTACTCAGAGCCCCATCCAGCCTGGCCTGGGATGTCTCCAGGGATGGGGCATTTACCACCCCTCTGGGCAACCTACCACCCTTATTGTAGAAAATTTCTTCCTCACGTCTAACGTAGGTTTCACCGGCACCATCCAAGGATGAAGATGCAGCGATTCTGATCCTGCCCTACAGCAACACGAGGGGGAGCCCTTGCAGTTTTCAAGAGAGACAGCAACAGCCATACGCCTTTTTCTACCCCAAATGCAAAGGCTCAGTTCCTAATCAGAAAAAAACCCACGAGGCCTGGATGCCATTTCATATATTCTTCACAAGGAGAGTGCTTCTGGTCCAAACAAGCACAAGCCACAGATCACTAAGAGAAGGCAAGGTCACTTGCTACAGATCCCCTCCCCACATGGCCCATTTCTAAAGAGGGGCCAGGATGGACTGCGGACTCATTTTCCCATGTTCTCATCTAATTTGTCATTTCAAGGCGCTCCAGAAGTACTGGGGAAAGACTTTGCTGGTACCCGAGTTGACTCTGGATAGCCCAGCAGTGAAATTTTGCCCAAGAGAAGCGAGAGGACAAGATAATCTCTTCACCCCTTGCTATACGACCCTACCACAGGTGCCACGTCAACAGGGCTCACCACGCTTGCTCTTGGGGAGCTTTGCGGCTTTCAAGAGGACAGCACTGGCCACTGGGGCACACCCATCAATCAGTTTGCATCTTCAGAATGGCACAGCAGGTTTTGCTCTTCCTTGCCACCCAATTTTAAATCCATTTGAGCAGAGTACTTCACTACATATATGCTATAACTCTACTTATATACTCTGTTTTTCAGGACCAAGCACTAACTGCAAGTGCACCTACTGCAAGATTTTTTTTTTTAGTTTTTACAGAGCGCTGGTGTCTCCTTAGGAGGGATTACAACGAAAAAGCGTATTATTCACAAGTCAGCAACTCGCATGTTTCAGCTACACCAGCTTCATAGTTCTGCATCCTAGTTTTCTTTAAAGCATTCAACAGCATACATTTAATTAGCAAAACAATTCCATCTGTTCTGTGAGTCAATACTGACAACGTTACTGTTAAAATATCCGTATTTCTCCCGGTGCAGCTGTGCTTAATCTGACAGGAGAGGAGACTGCTGTGCTCTGAGCATCGTCTCTAGCATTCAGGCTCCCGGCTGACACCAGGGGCTCCCAAAGGCCTCCACAGTCCCATCCCTGGCCCCGGGACCCTTAAGTCACCCACATATCCCAAACACAGGCCCCTAAGGGCACTTCCACAGAACCGCCAATAAAAGACCCGCTTTTTGTTGCTTGCTTAAGTTTTGACAAGTGACACAGAAGAAGAAGCTCGGTGAAAATGTGAAACAGGCACCAGGGGCTGTGACAAGCACCAGGACACCGGAACTGAGACCCTTCCCTTATGGGGGGTGAAGAAGCAAGAGCCGGCTAAACCTCACCCGCCAGCAGACACCACCTCCCAGCCCCGGTTCTGCTGAGCGCACCCTCTCTCCTCAGCCCAAGGTGCAGGAACCCGGGCTCTCTGTTTGGGACCTGGGCTCTCTGTTTGGGACCCAGGCTCTCTGGTTGTCCTACAGCAGAAGCCCCAGGAGCCCACCTTCTCTCGGGTGTCCCCGCCGGGGAGCAGACCAGCCCTGCCCGTCCCAGGTCTCTGTCATGTTGCAGTTGTTATCACAGAATCATAGAACAGAGTCACAGAATCATTCTGGTTGCAAGAGACCCTCAAGATCACCATGTCCAACGGTTAACCCAACACTGTCACTAAACCATGTCACTAAGAACCTCATCTATGTGTCTTTTAAACACCTCCACCGTGTTAATACAACGGCTTCCTCACTGCTGCAGTGCTGTCACGCTCCTGACGAGCTCTTGGGGTTTAAACGTCTCCCTTCAGCTTGCAATAATAAGAAAATATGGAAAAATATGAGATAGTGTCTGCCCCGTTCAGACCCTGCCTCAGCCATAACCTAGAGGGCAAGCTTAGCTCATCACGGGAGATAAAAGGTAGGATGAGGTATCCAAGTCAACCGCAGGTGAATCCCAACTTGTCAGTCTGAGAAGAGGATGATCTAAAGGATGAACTGTTAAACTCAACAGGAATGGAAATATAAACAAAAAAGTGTGGGGGGAAAGTAGGAACCAATAATTTAAAGCAGTGACTTGAGGCAAACAAGGAACTTTTTCCCCACTGGTGTCCTAGATAAACGGTACACTGACTCTGACCCGGGGCTGCTCTTAATCCGTGAAATTTTTAAGGTTTTTCCACCCCTGCCTTTTGATTGAAAAGGTTGTGAAGGGTTTTACAAGTTCTCAGGCAGCAGATGAATTTATCTTCCATGTTTCCACAGAAGCAGCAGTCTTGTTAGATTCAGCATTTGAACACGTCAGCACAGGACGCAGCGTACCCCTCACCAGAACACAGGCAATGCGGAGGAACACATTGGTTCATGCAGCACTCCACGAAATCCCCACCACAAGCGGTGCAGGCATGCAGGCAACAATTAAATCGGCAAGAAAAAAATCCATTAATCCAACAACAGCGCGATAAGTTGGCCCTGAAGCAAGTCAATTGAATTAACAAAGCAGGACAGTAAAGCAGGTTAGCAGAAAAAAACCAAGTGTAGAGTCATAGCAGACGCCAAGATGTCCTGGTTCCAGCTGAGCTCAAAAGATTTTTAATTTTTTTCTTTTTTCGCACTTTATTCTGACCACGCAGCTGCCCCTGCAGTCAGAGCTCTGAGGAACTTGACCCTTAGACCCACCCGAGTGCTTTTTCTCATAACGCTCATCTTCCATCAATGAATGGCAGGCAGCGCCCAGGGCAACCAGGCTGACCAGGCTGCAGTCACTGCTCTGTTTACTCCTCTGAATCCTACTGCTCTGCTTGAATGGGTTCCAGCCCCCTTGCAGCCCAGACCAGTAACCTGCTCACTAGGCCATCCCGGCCAGCCCACTCAAGTGGGTATTTGCAAGCCCAGACCTGCAAGGTTGAACTCGAAGGACATCATCCATGACCAGGGCAGAGATGTGGTAGAGAGGTGCTGGATCGCTAAGGGACATTACGTACTGAACTGTCCCCTGGCAAAGCAAACGCTGGCCAGAACAGATGGGTGGCAGCCACTGTTCACTCACATCGTTTTGTTAATGTCAGAACCCAGATTTTACTTCATCTGGGCTAAATCAGCATTGCCTTCCATCTGAAAAGGTGATGGTCAGATGTGGCCACACACTTCCCTGTTACTTTCACCTGTTTAGGATTTACACCATATGAGTAAATAAGCATCTTCATCTACACGATGAGTCTGAGAAGTCAACTGTTCCTGTGAATGAGGTTTTACCTGCACTGGCAGAAGAAAACAGGATTATTTACCAAGAAAATAGGAGAAGAAATGGAGGACTCAGCCTTCCGTGCAAACTCCACTTATCCCACGTGCCTTGGTGGGACTGTCTGAAGTGATTGAAGGACCATTCCTCTGAACACAAAACAGAGCCCAGCTACTTAAAAATCACTAAAGGACAGCCGATTGTCAGGGAATCCTTAGAAATGACCTCCAAAGCTATGTGCGACACTTCATTAACACCCCCCCAAACCTGCATGTGCTTCCAAAGTGGTGAGGTCACTTAAGAAAACAAATACACACCATTTATTAGAAAATTCTGTGCATGAATCGTAAGCACGATGGCTAGTGACCGGGCTGAGCTTGTTACAAAGACACCGATTAAAAGGGAAACACACGCGGTGCTGCAGCAGCAGCATCTTCTGTAGCAGTGAGGGAGACAACCTACGTGGACATAGGTGGCCAACTCCAAGAGCAGTAAAGCCAGAGGAAGGCACCACCACCACAGCGCTGGTCACCCCAAAGGAGACGGTGCCGTGTGCTGAATGCACGAGCGGAACGCCAGCGGGCTGTTCGTGCACAACGAGGCACTACGGGAGAAAGCAACAAAAGAGGTTTTATGCGGCAAAAAAAGCTCGCATATACGAGCACATAAGCAACTGAGTTACTTCTCAATACCATCATAGCTTCCTATTAAAAGTTGTGTTTCAGGAAATAATGTGAATATGGTCATTTTTCTGCCGACAGTCATCTACCTCCTCCTGTTCACACATTACTGCTTGTCTCAGATGTGGCCATCAGTGAGTTTCAAAGGGCACGGAAGGTTTGATTATAAAGGTAATAGGGGTCTATATTTTCCCCAGCTAACAGCCTTCCTTTCTTTTTATCCCCCAACCTTTACCCCTGCTACAGTAGTCAAATTCTGCAAACAAATCTACTTCTTTGAGTCACATAGTTCCCCACTGGTCATAACTGCATAAAATATCCCATGTACTGTATCATAAAATCACCTACGATAGTAAAGCACCCAGATAAAATCACTAACTGCAGCTTCAGTCCTCACAAGAACACACTTTTCCCCTTTTCTGAAAGAGGACAGAGATGTCCAGAAAAGTCACAATACGCCAAAAATGCACCTTGTTTTCCAAGTCCCATTTTAAAGCCAGGACAAAATACCCTTCTTGCCCTTGTTTAAAAATAAACGCTAAACTTTCCGAAGACGCTCCCAGCCATCCAACACACTGATCTAGTTCAGCACGCTACAGAAAGCCCATCAGAGGGATGAAGAAGTGCCCATGAACGCATCAGTCCTTTGCACTACGAGTTGTTTAGACAGGCTACTAATACGCACGTCTTCTTCGGGCATACTAGAAATCCAAAGGTGCAGCTCCTCTGCCAAAATCCTGTCACCTTGATGCTATAGAAGCTGTGGCTCCAGAATGCCGTCGCTAACTTTACAAAAGGCGCCATGCTGAAAGCGGCAAGCTTGGGTGGGCTGTCAGTTCTGACCATCCATGCTTCAAGGTAAGGGCACGAGGAGAGAAACTGCGTTGTTGCCTGCAAGTTGCTAATGCCACAGGGGCTGGGAAGATCTCGCAGTTCGTCCTCCAAACCAATGGAAAGCCTTTGTGAAGCCCACGTGCGTATACTCCTATTCATGTGAGAAAAGGGGACACTTTAGTCACTTGATTTGTTCAGCCT
>VWYH01000568.1:0-52942 GCA_013399365.1 Pampusana beccarii
TTCTGTGATTCTGTGACCCACAGAATTTGCCTTTATGAAGAGCCTGTATCTTACTGACAGGATATACGCAATACTTTCCTTCACATTTTGGGAGTCATATATGTAGTATTGCCTTTAAGTCTGATTCCGATCTGTAATACAAAGGTAAAACACTTGAGGCACTTGATATTTTCCACCTGTGAAATCACTAACGGTCTTACTGGCAGACACAGCAGAGATGACAAATTTATTCCAAATAAAGTTGCACATGATTACCACGTGCAGGTCAGGAGCACCACGAACAGAAGGAACTGGGGATGTAAATAAAAGTCCACTAGGAAAACCAGAGGGATGGAAGTGGTGTTTACTGCAGTACAAAAATTATATATATTCTCCAATCTCAAAACCAAAAGTGTTTTACAAAAACTTGGGATACATATAACAATTAGTTTCTAATTAAAATTAAACTTCACTATTTTAAGAAATTTACTTTGCACAAATTCTTCAATAGTGAGTAATGCGGAATAGCTGTAGATCCATTTATATGGTAAACTACAATGAATATTTTGCCTCCTAACTTTAAAATGTTGAAAACAGGAGCAAAATTATTTTCAAGTGTTAACGAAAAAGGGAAATGTATATCTTGAAGTCGTAGGAATGCCATGCAAATAGACACCTAAAATTATAAGGCCAATACAGATGAAGCTTTCATTTCTAGAGGAAAAATCTCAGGGGAAAGAAAAAAAAAAAGAACTAAAAGAATCCCTTTGTAATATAGTGCAACACAGCAGATCACTGAGGAGAAAGAACAAATCCGTCTTGCAGCTTTGGAGTTTTGGGGCATTTATTTTGTGTAATGCATTTTGAAACAAAGTAACAGGTTTCAAATGAGGAATTAGTTACAGAAAGCATTTTGAAGGATTAAAATACAGCAATAGCATCTTTCAAGTTTTTCTCTGGAAATTTTCACGGTTCATTTTGAGCAGAAGTGTTTCTCCTGAGAAGTCTGATCTTATTTTTCCTCCTCTTCTCTCCCCCACATTCTCATTTTTTCTCAGACCAGACCAAGGAAAATGTTATCCATTTTCCCTCCCAGATGCTCAACCATGTCTCTCGCATCCTTTGCTTTGATCTATTACTAACCTCTTCAATCATTGCTTAACCACAGACTTGCTATTTCTTTTGAACTAAGTTGAAAATAAACCGATATACAGATTGGACTTCGGTGAACGGCTCGCTTTGTTAGAGATTAATTTTGGATCTTCTGGTAGTCTAACTCAGCTTTTTCTTCCCCTTCTTATACTTCAATCAGGATGTGATCTTTTATGAGATAATCCCTTAAAAATGAAAGCTTGTAACTGATCTAAACCTACATAAATGACAAAAAGACTTTTTCTATTATTATTATTGTATTAAGAATGCTTCTAAGTTTCATGTCTTTGTAAAGAAAATATTTTAACTTCTGTAATACTATTCCATAAGTTAGCATCCACTGCATAAGGTAAAAGATACTTATTAACATCTCTTAAACATCCTCACAGCCCTTAAACCTTGAATACCCTTCCCAAAACTTTCCTCATTCCCCCTGTTTATAATCCCTCGAGAGGCTGAGACAAGAGTATATATTTTAGAAGTGAGGTATTTGAGTATTTTCACCCGCAACATGAGACAAATAAGAATTGCGTCTGTTGTTGGCTTTGAACTGTCATCAGGATATGTGGGAGGAAAAAAACTGCCACAAAAAGATAATTTATTTTCCATCTTGCTTTATTCTTCTTCCTCACTGACTAGTGCAGTATTTTGGCAGCTTATTTCTGTCATAGGCATATAAGAGTTTGTTTCTTAATATATATTTATTTGTTTGCTGTGTCATTCAGTTGTCTCTTGGTTTCCAGTTTAGGAACTGTCTCTTTCAATGGAGCTATGTAAGCACACGAAGTACACATGAACTAATTAAAGTCCAATAGAACTACATGTTAAATAATCCACCAGCCACTCTGTTATTCAAACATGGGATGCTATGCTAGACGTCAACATTTCTTCCTGTATCACAGGGATATACAATTTTTAATTTTTTATTTGATGTCCTTATTTAAATATGTCATTCAGATAGAGACTGTGAGATTTCCAGAAAACAGAAAATTAAACTGATTAAAAGCTTAATTAAACAAGTATTAAAAGTTTGCTTAAGCAATCAAGTATGAAAACATAAGGTGAATAAAAAATAACTAAAACTCAAAAGAAAGTTTAAAAATATAAAATTTAGCATACTTGTTTGTGATTTCGATGTTAAAAAATAAGTAGAAAATAATTTTCGCATCTAGACATGCAAAATAACTTCGATCTTACCTTGTAGCCCTATCAGATATTTCCTATTACAATAGAAATTTTATAAAAATGCTGTTAAAGTAACTCAAATTTCTTATCACTTCATAAACTTGTAAAGTGATGATCCTATTAAACTTGGTAAAGATACCCTTCCTAGTGTCAACCGAAGATTATGTTGCCAAAATATCTTTACTGTGGTGCTCATATTGGCAGCTTCTCAAGAAGAAGGGATTAGGAAGCTTAAAGGACCGTTCTTCAAGAGTTCCTACCATTGACCTAACCTTGTTCACACTATTGACTATATTTTTTTACACATTTTTTTCACCCAATTAACTGAATATATTTCACTTAAAGGTGCTATTCATATAGCAGTGACTGCCTCTTGTCTTAAACAGCCTTTTGAACTCTTAACCATGGCTATGTGTCTCCATCTCTAAGCAACGACACCACTTTCTCCAGATAAAAACTCTTTAGAGACATCTTTTTTAGTTTTACTAGAAGCCCAAAGAAAAGCTCTTTGATGCATTTGTTTCATTTGTTTTATCACTTTCTTTACTTACCGAACATTAGCAGAGCATTTTTAGTAAAGTTTTTCCACACTCCAGCAACACATAGAATGTTTCTTTTATGTGTTAACATTTACAGGTACCTCCTCACATAAATGTGAGGTCCATTCCTCAAGGCACTGCTTTTGCAAAATTAGAATAAACTTGAACACAACCCACCCTAACTCAGGCATTTGGCAAAAAGTTGGTCAGCAGTTTACCTGCTTCTGAGCATACCTGGAATATTTTTTTCCCCATTACTCTTTCATACATGGATTATTGTGGTCTAAGTCTAGTAGAGTACCTAATGGGACATCTTCATGTGTTAATGGTGTTCTCCTTTCTACTCTTTACCTTTCAGTTAGAATATCCTAATGTAATGTTCTTACATTTCCATACTTGGGCTGCTGAAGGGTTACAGGGAAGGTGACTTGGATTCCTCTCCACTGTGTTGGTAAGCCATGTATCAAACAGCTACAGCTCATCTGGCAACTCAAGGCTTCCCACTCCTGTGTTACCATGGGGCTTTCCCAGGCACAACACAAGGTTCTGCTCCTGAACATGTTCTCCCAAAGAATTCCCTGCAAAGTCAGAGTAACTTTTTGGTTTTACTATACAATCTGAAATCTTTGTCAGTCAGTGGACTAGTCTCACAGGATGATCACCTGTTATGCCAGCCATTGAGTTAATCCTACTCTTAATAAATAAATAAATATATACATACATACATACATACATGCATACATACATACATACATATGTATGTACGTACGTACATATCCCTGAATTCACCTGAACTTTTACCTATGACTAGGTGTCTACATCTCTAAACAATGACGCTACTTTCTCCAGATAAAAACTTCTCACTGACAGACGTTTCCCTCTCCAAAGGGTCTCTCAGGGCCTGTATAAGTAGACCGTTAACGAATAAGGCCTGTGATCATCTAGTTTCATTTTGCTGGATATGTGCCTTTGATGCCACGGCAGAATTAGACTGTCATAATCTGTGTATATATTAGCTTTCAATCTTCTGTGGGGAATAAAAAGGGTACAAATGAATTGCCGTATTTGTCAAAGTCTGAAAAATTACTAGATTCTTTTGGGGACAGTGTGTCGGTTCCTATACAGTTATAAGTCACTATATTTATGGTGGACTTTTAGGTGAGAAAAGAAAGGAGGATTCCTCTGCTGAGAGATATTAACCTTTAAATCTCCAAGCAGTGAAGCTTAGGTGCTAAACTATTTTACGAACAGGCAATCAAGCATCTCAGCTCAGAAAATTAGTCGAACTCAAGTCCAGCTAGTTTACAAATTGTCTCTATCACCCCATGTCCCTTCTCTACAGCCCATTTGGGTATTTCCTCTCACAAAGATTTCAAACAAAATAAAAATATAGAGGGAATTTACACCCAGCCATTCAGGCTCATAATTTCCTCTGCTCCTACCTCAGACACCCTGAATTTGGCAGCTGTGAAATCCTACATGCATCTTTGAGCTGCTCTCTATTTAGAACCCCTTTTTCAGCTATAAAGTTTTAATCTCTCTATGGAGATTTTCCTACTCTGCTCCTAAGTCTACTTTTCCAGAAATGTCTTGGCTTCAGTCCGTTACGATGGTATTTGATAACTGACTCCTTAATTACATCTGCTACAGTAGCTTGTGCTTTTTAAAACCACTCCTGAGCTGATATTGCATTGCATCTCATCGCTTCAAGTTTCAAGGTCAGTAAAGGCTCTCCGTGACTTCACATCAAGTTAGAATTGAGTACACAAACTCACAATAAAATACAATAAGCTTGCTATACATACACATAGCTCTATAATCTTGGTGTATGAAACCTCTGTTGTTAAACCCTGCTAAAGGGGATGGGTACTACTGGCACATGAGTTATAATTATCAGAGTCATCTCTGTAGAGTCAACACACCTCATGTAAGATGAAGGTGCTATGATTCTGATTCAGAAATGACTCAAATACTGAAAAATTACTGGTTCTTAGAATCTGTGTGGTTTGAGCCAGACTTTCCACTACATTGGGCCAAAGTTTTGCTGACATGAGGACAGAGGGGTCTTTACTGATGTGGCACTAATATAAGGCAGTAAAAAAATTAGAAGCATAAATGAAGGAGCTGTACAAATCTTAACACTGCCATAGACAGAGGAGAAGTGAGAGCATATTGCAAGCCAGATTCCCTATAGGTAGCTATAGGAAAAAAATTTAAAAGTACTGAAACCAGCCAACTGACTGCTGAAATTGGACCTTAATATTAAAAAAGAATAGAAACAATTCAGCTGTTCAAAATAAGTCATGCAGTAAATCTGTCTAGACTGTATTACTCTTTGGACCCCAGGCCATTTTTCCTATTCAGGAAGAAAGGTGCAGCACTACAGTGTGGGGTGATGTGATAATTGTCATAAGAATGGATCAGAAATACACTCAGACAGGTAGTGAATAGAAGAAGACAAACTGCTGTCCCTAATTTTGCTGCAGTTCACAGGGTTGCAGGTAGATTACCTCCCTTCATCAATTCAGAGTTGATGACAGTTTGCATCATCCCAAAGAAAGATAAATCAAACACATTTCTGCTAAACTTCTTGACTATTTTGATAGGTCAGCTAATCAGAAAACATCTCATAATCTGTGGCT
The DNA here is from genome assembly GCA_013399365.1 of Pampusana beccarii. Lineage (NCBI taxonomy): Eukaryota > Metazoa > Chordata > Aves > Columbiformes > Columbidae > Pampusana > Pampusana beccarii. The sequence goes on from VWYH01000568.1 coordinate 5,498, forward strand.
GTTTATAACTATCAAAGCTCCAAATTAAAATAAAGAAATACAGAAAATAATTGAAATATTTTCAAGCATCTCAGTAATGAAAACAGCCATTACTGAAATTTTTATCAAAATAATTTTCATTTTTCAGAGGTTTCATAAAAAGGAGCGATAAATTTAACAAAAAATAGTTGTACATCCAGCCGAAGTAAATAGAAAATCAGGATTCAGATTGCATACTTAAGTGCCGAATGTAAATCTGAGAAATTGAATAGCCACTTCTGAACATCTCTGTCCACCTCTAGATAGAGTTTGGTGGGCTTAAGTAGACTGAATATGTGGAAAGATTCAACATGAAACCCAGGATGCCATGGTTAACATGACAGCTTTTCACATAAGTTGCCACATTGACAAGTTCTACCCTGTAAAATAATTATTACCTCCTCCTATACAAAATTCTTTAAACTGCCGTTGAGGTTAGTGAACTAAAGGCAGTCGATATATCATGAAGTGTCCAGCATGTTAAGGATATAAAAGTTTATAATATATATTTATTATTATCAGCCTTGATGTTTGAAGCTCACATGGTTTCACTGCAGTATCAGTTCTCTCTGATCTCTTTCCCCAGATTTGTTTTCAGAGGATAAAACTATATCTTTAAGTTAACTACAGACCTTTCACACTCACTTATAAAGAAACAGCTTAGATAAGGCAATATTTTAAATTTGGCATTAGTTCTAGACCTGACTCAGAGTTACTGCAAGAACCTTGCTTACAGGGATGGCAGCAAATGATTCACTCAGTGCTGTTTTGTTGATCCAGCTGTAGGGCTGAATTAGACGACAGACTTCTAGAAAGACAGAAAAATATAATTTTACAGCAGACAGAGAGTGACATGCCTTGGATCCACCAAGATGACTCACATTCTTGCAGTGAGAAGTAACCCTTGCCTTAGCCAGTTCACAAATTAGCAATGATTAATCAAGCATAAAAAAAAAGGCTGCAGTGACTGTAAGAAAAATACATCCCAAACAAAAGCTAAATCCTTCCAAAAATACATCAGAGTTTTTCAATAATTCATATCTGTTATGGTTACCTGCATGCTGCCACTGCTGTACTTACTTGTCACAGAATGTTACTATAATAAAGGATACCAGACATTTAATTTCAAATTAGTATTTGCAAGGGTTTTAACACTTTTGACCTGAAATTTCCATGTCAGCTTGGAGTCCAGAAATGACTCAAAAAACTGTTTATTCTTTTAATGACCCTTTTTCAGTTTTATTTTATGCTGCACCTGTTTTTGTATCTTCCTTGAGTTCTTCCTATATTGAATAGGTTGCAAATACGTAAACTTCCTCATCATAAATCTTGAGAACATATATCAAAACAAAAAAAGGCAAATAATAACATATGTGAGCACTCTGTACCTGTGGCTGAAATACACCACCCAGGTGATTTCTGTGACCAGAAAACACAGTTCAGAGATCAGGTCAAAATCAATCCATAGAGAAAATATGTTGGGGGAGGGAGGAGAGAAAACATCGTTGCATTTTTGCAGACAGATAAACATGAAGAAACTGCAATCTATTCATAGCTACAGGCAGATGATTTTATAGATTCATGTCCAAGAGCAGAAAAAGCAGTTCTGTTTGTCAGGGAAGATATATACTGTGAATTATTCACTCAGCTCAAGTAATAAGTGGGGTCAGGGTAGAACAAAATAATGCATTGATTTTTCCTTACAAATAAAGCAAGAATGTGAACGGTTAGTGCAGGTATTAATGTGAGCTGTTACACCAAGCAGAGGGACCAGCTGCCTGCCCCTCAGATTAAGCTTCATTCTCCCTACCCAAGCCCCTAATACCAGGTCTACAGTTCTCAGACTGTTGACACTCCAGTCCCATCTAAGCCTTGGAGGTGCCTAAAATCAATTTGTGCCTCCATTTCGGTGCACAAAGTTCCTCAGGACTGGCATAGCACTCAGAGATGTGTTGGCTAAAGGGATAAAGCGTCTATACTCCAGCGCAAGCCGATAAAAGGCACGCCGCAGCTAAATCTACCCTAACTCCTTAGAGTAGCTTGATCCATTAGACATGCTCAGGTCATGCACTGACTTCCAGACAATAGCCTAGCAGAATAGACTAACACTTATAATATAGGAAACCTATGCTTTGGGATCTGTTTGGCCCATGGTAGGTTTGAATCTGCACATCCCATTTTTAAGGTGTTCTTACTGCAAGGCTGTGGAATAGCCTAAGACGAAGACAGGGCCTATCCCTGAAACCAATGAAGGGTCAAGGCTGCTCAGAAGGGAAAATGAGACTTACAGTACTGGAGCAAGACCAAATCTCATGGGAATATAGTCCAGGAAAGACAAAATGTCTTCATTTTCAGTACTCTATGTTTGGGTTCACAGTGTGGGTTGTGTAAAAGGACCCTAGGGCCCTGAAGATTGGGAATCAGCAGTTTCTGAAAAATTTACACGTTCAAACTCCTTGTGAATGTGTAAATATCCTGGCTTCCATTGCTGCTACACCTCCAGGACTTCATTTCCACTCTGTGAAGCCTTACATGATTTTCATACTTCATCCACTGACTGAGTATGCAGTTGTCTATCATAACCAGGTGCCATTATCATAATTTAAGATTCATAATCTAGTTCCTGATTAAGCCATCTATGTCTTATAAACACAGAGTAAAAGGCAGTTTTGCCCTACAGAAGCTCAGAAGAAACAAAAGGGATTAAGAGAAAAGGAAGAGCCCAGCTCAGTGACTTGCTGTGGGCTCTGCAGGAGTGACCATATGAGAACCCCAGGATGTGCCTTGAAATCTGATATTTTGGTGTCCCGCATTCTTTTCTTATTGTGTTTCCTTTGTTATGAAGCTTGTATGAAGATGTGCATTTGCAGCCTTTTAAAAATCAGAAGTTCTGAGGTTGTCTTCATCTGTGGTCATGGCAGACCTGTTTAAAATTTTAAAAATGGGGAACTGTGAACTGTTTTGGTTTGGGGTTTTTTTGCATCAGCTTTGCTACAGAGACTTGTGTTGTGTATTATTTATTGTGTCACAAGCTGGTCAAAGTACTAATAACACTGAATGAGTGAGGAGGGGGGCTATATAAAGGTCTTACGTTGCTTTGCATTATATACCCATGTAGACTTAAATTATTTTCTGAAATGGTGATTACAGTTAGTGCAGTGACAGCTGCCAGGATTTAAACTTCCTAAATTGAATTTTGGACATTGAAATTGCATTTCTGACCTCATCCCAAAGGCCTGAAGAGTGAAACGCTGGATTTGGGACATAATTAATTTCCAGCATATTTTAGAAGAAAAATCTATTCATGGCTAATATACGTCTATCCTTTCTGCTCTGTAAGGTACATCAAAATACCATCTATTGTCATTTGAGATGTACCAAAGTCTAGTGAACCAGACACTTGGAGCTTATACAAGCAAGCTACTGTTTGACCCAGTTTCATTACAAGCCTGAAACTGCCCATTACCCACTTAATGATGAGTAAGATGAAAAATTGAAGCCAGTATACCTCACAGGACTTGAAAAACCATCCATACAATTCTCAGCCAAGGAAAGTAGCTCAAATTAATATGCCAGACTGTGAACTCCAATGGCTGAGGACGGAGCTGACACACTCTTTTCTTCTGCTCCTTCCACAGGTGCCAGGTCTCACTGAGTCCCGGCTGTGGGGCAGGTATCTGGGTGAGGTTACACCTGAGCTTGCCACAGCTAAATTCACCAAAGCCTTCCTGCCAGAGTCCACAGCTTTTCAGTCACCTTTCAAAGCCAAAATAGCAGCAGAGGTGGGGCTGTCATGCCCAGGTTAACAAGCTCTGCTTTCTCAGCAATGTCTATTGACTTGGGCTTAATAGTTCACTCACCAGGATTGCTGCTTTCCAGGATGGTTCAGCCTCTGTTAGTACAGCCTGTGCTATGCACAGCTATACACTTAGCTGTGAAGTGGTAGAATCAACTACACAAGTTCAAACTCTCTTCTTTTCATCAACATAAGGAAGAAAAAAACCCCATCACTTCAGAGTCTCCTTAACTATCAGTGTGTGATGGAAATGTGCTTAAGGTTAAAGGCTTGTTTAAATCACTGGACAAATCAAGGTCTAACACTGACGACAACAGATGGCTTATCCTAGATTTACACTAGTATAATTGAGAGCAGAATTTGTTCTTGGGTGTCATTTAAGTATAACAATGAATTAAACAATGCAACCAATTTAAAAGAAAAACGCTCATTAGTGTGAATAGAAAAGCATCACAGCAGAAAAATGCCAGCACTTACCACAATACATCAGCTATTCCCATTAACATAGTAACTAACCATTTCTGGATAGTATGATGCATGACTAAACAGAGTACAGCAAAATGATAGCTCCCATCTACATGACTAAATTACAGTTCTTCCTTGTCTTCATCACCCTATCTCTGCTGACATTTTATTCAATAATTTTCACACAGGCAGTGTAGAAATAGAGGAAGAAGGGTGAAGTTGTTTTGCATATAATAATGCATGCATGCATGAGTTGTAATGAACCTATGTAAAAATAAAATAAATATGAACAAAACCAAACCTTTGGTTAAAGAGAAATTCTCCAAAAGAAGTGATTTTTAACACTGCCCATTTTTGAGTGGAGTGATTCCAGACCGACTTCGAAAATCCCAGTCAAAGCACATAGTTTTGCAATAGACTCATCTGGATAGTTTCTTAGCCAAAACAATTTCAACAAAAAGGCTGGTTCCAGACATGCTGTATTAAATAACCTCTGAATTGGCGAAGAGTGATGCATACATTCCATCTGAGAGTCTGCTACAAGTCCGGTCAGTTGAGGTAATGTAAGTTCATTTTCACAGCTAGAAACTGTAACAGAGTTTTCAGCAAATAATTGTTGAAACAGTCCTTTTGTACATTCAGTGTTGAAGTCCATATGAAAATCTGCTTAGATACGGAAAGAGAAGGGTAATGTACTATTTTAGACTCTTTAAACTTTTAGAAACAAAACACCAGAAAAGTGTGATGAATGGTTACAGTGAAAGCAGAAATAAATGTGACTACTTAATCTCCTTGGCAGACAGGATTATATGTTCATCATCACACAAGATCCTGCTTTTTTCTTCAATTATGTCATAGTTCACTGTAATTTCACTTGCTCTGTGGGAGTTACAGTCGAGATTTAAATCAGTCTTCAAACTATGAAGACGGGAAAAGTCTTCATGTCCTCAGTCCAAAATATTTTTTTTAGCTTCTCCTGCTCTTTTCTTTCACAACTGTGGCACATTTCTCCGTACCTCTAGTTTGAGAGATGTTTGTGTATGTGGGGAGGAGGTGGATGGAGAAGCAGAAAGTGGGCTGCTTCTCCATAGTGGGGTGTGGAGGTGCAGGCAAAGCAGAAGCAGAGGAGTGGCCATGGCTCCCTGCAGACTCCTGTGCAGGCAGCAATGTAAGGGCAGGAGCTGAGAGGCAGGGATCTGGCCAAGCATCCTCTTCCTGTCCCATCAGAATCCTTTTTTTCATATTACTGTTTGCCAATCCTCTAAATCTCTCTCTTTTTCACCTTCACATTTTTATTTTTAAATGTTAACCTATCCTGTGTTCTGCTACATTCAGCGTAGCCATCACACTGGGCTTAATGGTGGTAATATACAAAACTTCTGAAACAAAGCGCAAAACTTCCAATGCTTACAGTGACTTCCAGTCAGTATCTGCAAAAGATTACATTAATATGTCTACCACATATTCTTTTTCCAAATATGATTCAGGGCCAATCTAGTTTTCACTCAACAGTCTCCTGTGTATCAGTTTTCTTGGATATCTGAAAAACTAGGAGGTTTGAGTACAGATACAATGCAATATTCAATATGTAAATATTCAATATTTGCCCTGGCAACCAAGATGATAAACTGCATCCTAGGGTGCATCAAACAGTACAATCAACCATTCAAAAGAGATGATAATCCTGCTGTATTCAGCATTGGTGCGGCCTCACCTTGAGTACTGTGTGGAGTTCTGGGCCCTGCAATTTAAGAAGGATGTGAAAGTCCTTGAATGTCTTCAGAGGACAACAACAAATCTGGTGAAAGGCCTGGAAGGAACGTCCTATGAGGAGTGGCAAAGGACTTGTCTAGTTTGGAGAAAAGAAGGCTGAGAGGTGACCTCATTGCTCTCTACAGCTTCCTGAGAAAGCAAAGTGCGAAGGGAGGTGCCGAGCTCTTCTCACTGGTATCCAGTGATACAACGCATGGGAATGAGTCAAATCTGTGCCAGAGGAAGTTTAGAAGGAACATTAGGAAGCATTTCTTTACTGAGAAGGTGGTCAAACCCTGGAACAGGCTTCCTAGAGAGGTGGTCAATGCCCCAAGTGTGTCAGTGTTAAAGAGGCATCTGGAAAATGCTTTGGACACGCTTTAACTTTTGTTCAGCCCTGCATTGGTCAGGCAGTTGGATGAAATGATCATTGTAGGACCCTTCCTACTGAACATACCCTCTTCTTTCTTTTCTCTTCTGAGCTCTCATCTACTTTGAGTATTTTAACTGTAAAATCACCAGTATGACATTACCTAAAGAGAAGTATTGCAACAGTATGCACTCTCATGCATCAGTGGAATGATTCTGTATATATATATATATGTATATCTAGTGCTCTTTTTGAGGATTAATTGTACAGCCTCCCGCTTACCTGTATCCACCATAGAGGAGACATGACATCTTTCTTCCAGTTCACCCAGAAAGAGCTTTGGTTGAACTGATGAGTTTTTCTATGCTTTTCTTTCAAATTATATATATAGAGAGAGTGTTTCAGGCAACTTAATAATACGAAGAATCTTTGCATCACTAATAGCAAAATTTAACCTGGTTCTATTGATGCTCATAAGTGGGTCTAGAGAGGGAGAACCAAAGGTACAGATTGGCTACTTGTTGTAAGATTTTAAGTTTGTACGAAGAGTGAAGGAAGAGAAAGAGGTAGAGTGCTGGTGCATAGACTGACACGGATTTTTTCATTCCAAGTAAATCTCGAGGGCAGTGAATGCAGCCCACTAATTTGGGTTCATACAGTTTGAGTGAATTCAAACTAGCACAGCTTGCATGGCATATTTAACATGCCTACTCATGTGAAAATGTGCCCCTGTGTTTCTAGAAGCAGAACATAAGTGGCTTCAATTCATACCTTTCCTACTGAGACCCTCACTTCCAAGGTCAATGGGTCACGGCTTCAGCACTGATTTTATTTTGACAAACTATCAAAATCAACTCTGCTTGTGACAAAGCCTCACACAAAAAGGTGATTTGGCCTAATCCTGACAAAGCTTGGAGTATGATTACAAAAACAGCAGAAAAAGACATGCCTGTAAATTACAATTGATGAGTGCTGGTTCTTCAGTAGCTCATGCTTTGTTTAAGGTTAAAATCTGAGTATCAAATGTCTACAGCAATTGATATCATTAATCAAATTTAAGCTCCCACAAGTGTTAGTGCTTTCAGTTTGGAGGCAGATATTTTACTGCTCTTTACAGATTTAGGATAGTTTGGTGTTTAGTATCCTGTAAATCTTTCAAACACAAAATGTAACATGGCTTAGTTTATGCACCTCATTTTGAGTCTTTTTTTATTGATATAAAGAATAGCTTCATTATGTCACAAGTGTCATTCTAATGCCTTTCAGAAATAACACCTACATCACGGTAGATATTAGAAACATTTTGGATGCTTTGGTGTGTACAGAGCCCTTCAGTTCACCACAAAAAAGGGACAGACGAAACCATAGAAATTTAAGGGAAGTTCACACAAGGGTGAAAGGACTCATAATGGCCTAAACCCATATAAATCATAAAACCTTGTCCTTTCCTGACCCTGCTGTGTTTTTTTTGTTTTGTTTTGTTTTGTTTTGTTTTGGTTTGGTTTTTTTTGTTAGATTACAAACTGTTAGGGACTGTCCCTCAACAAATGAATGTCCTGACTAGAATTTTAGACATCAACCTTGTCAAGGGCGGTAGATGCTAATATAAAACAAACTATGTAAATCAGTGTGATTTTCTTTGCAGCCCTTAGTCTAGGAATTTTGCATTAAGAAGTTAATCCCCGAATAAAACAACAAGCAGTCGTGGAAGCAGAATCTAAGACTTCCTTGTGGGTAGTCACCCCTTGTGCTGGTGAACAGAGAGGTGCCTTTCTCACGTGTTAGCTCTGTGGCAATATAAATCCTTCACTCTTCTCTGTGAAGTAGCCCAGCCACTGTGGAAAGCAGTCCCATGGCTGGTGTCCATTGTCGTGATCACACCAGTTTCTTTGGCAGTAGGAGCTGTAGAATCACACCTCTCAAGATGGAGAAATTCTAGGATGGTGATCAAACTGGTTAGCTCCCACAGGGATGGTGAATGATTATTCTTGAAAGAAAATAATAGGTTTTGCTTGTCCAGTGTGTCAGACACACTCTGACCAGATGCACAAACTGGGCTGTGTCCAGGCAGGCAGAGGGAGGACTTGGAGCACCACTGTGGACTGATTTCAGGTGCTTCTGGAGAAGCAACACAGGCTGCTCTTTGAGACTCCATCTCCAGAATGCTGTCCTGTTTCCAGCCTTGACACAAAGCCAGTAATTGAACCTCAGTGTGGACCCCAAGCTTCCCTACTTTTCTTGCTGTCAATACATTGTAGCAAAATTATATCTCAGAATTAGCTGAGCTGGAATAACTTAAAAATCCACATGCTAGGGCAAATTAATGCTGAGAGGTGTTTGAGTAATGAAGACGTTGGATAAATGCTTGCAGAGTGCTTTACCACTTCTCAGTCCATGTAAGCCATGAGCAGCATGTGTCTAGCATACAGAGCTTCCTGATTAGAGCTATATATTCCCATTGTCCTTGAAAACTGTTACATTTAAGATGGCTTTCTTGAACTATCCTTGTGCTTAGCTAGATGTCAAATCTCCTGCCACTCCATCAAACCAGACAATCTATTTCCAAAGTAACAGCTCATTTAGCATTAAAATTGGCACTTAAGGGTTGATATAAAATGTAAATTAAATGTAGGATATGAGTAAATGAGGCTACTCTTATAATTCAATTTTTGTATGGGTCCCGAGGTTGATATTTTTATCCAAAACATAAATACTCTTTCTTCTTTCAAAAGTATGGTTTTCAATTCAATTTGTGGTATTGCTTTCGAAGCAGAGAAACATCAGCCTCACTACAAATACACATGAGAGTAATATGACTATCAATCACAGTGGCTTGGAAAGAGCTAGTAAGATTTCAAAGCTAGGGATAAAGATAAAAGAAATTAAATTAAGTAATGTGAGAATGAAGTAATCAAGATTAAATGTATTCTCAGCTGCTGAGTTAACCAGTTCTGAGTTTTTGTCGAACAAAAGGTTAAAGAAATGAACCCTTAACAGCAACTTGTTTTGGTTTAATATATTTTTAAGCTCAGGCTCAGAGTAGCTGAATTTCTTCCGTGACTTGAAAAAAAAAAAAGTAAAAAATCTGACATTATCATTTCTAGTTAATGGCTCTCAAAAAGTTAATTTAACACTCATGATGGCCATGTCCAAACAGGCTGTGTGATTTAATTAAAACTCTAAGAGTTTTGAAAATCCCATACAATAAGCAAATTCATTGGCTGATCATTTAAAAACTACTCAAAATTATTGAGCCTGAAATGAATTGAATTCATTGTTTCATTTAATTAAATAAGTTTTAACTAAATAAAACAGGAAATAATAAAAACAAATCTTAAAATGTGAAGACAGTCCAAGAAATCTTAGCTGCCAAATGCTACCATGGGGTAAAAATTTCAGTGGATGATGAGTGAATATCCTCAATGAAACTAGTGTAAATTCAAACCATGATTGTCATATCTAACAAGAATTTCCAATAGAAATTAGAGAGCCCACGGCTCAATTATTTTCAAATACGAGCAACGTATTTTTCTGAGTAATTATTAATTATTTGGATTCCTTCACCCACCAACATCTTCCACTAAAGTTCTGGCTAGTGTGTTTTGGCCCTGCACTGTGAAACCTGAGATGGAGAGTCAGAGAGGGGTACACTTGAGTGATGGGTCTCATGATGAATATACCTTGATCACAACCTGGAGAACAGGATTTCATCTCCATGCCTTAGGCCTGCATCGTGCCTTCTAATGGCTCTACTCCGAATAACCTCCCTAAGCAGGCAACATACAGCCCAGGGCTGCCTGCTGACCATAGTCTCTCTCCTGCTCCCCAACCCATTTGTGTAGGCAGCTAGTTCACAGACCACAGAGCAGGGCTGCCAGTGGCCTGGCAAAATGGAGAACAGCAATGCAAGAGCTAAGATGCTATCACAAGCCTGGTATTGAAGTCATACAGGGTGCACAAGACCCAGGGACACAGTTTCCCCTAGGGTTTTCCTTAATGATCTCTCTCAAGAAAAGTATACTAAATTAACTCAAATCCATGAAATTTGAGTAAGGGAACTAAACTACAGTAAGCTGCAGTGTGGATATTCCACCCAGAATTATGTACCTTAACCTGATTTCACACTTTTGTGTAAAGAGTGATCAGCTCAAAAATTGAGAAGGGTTATACAGGATGGGTTGATGTGTATTGCTTCGACCGTTTGTGCCAGGCTGAGCTATCCGTCCCCGTCTCTCCTCCTTTCCATCCTCACTGCCGGTCCCTACACTGTCCCAGAGGTAAAAGATCTCTAGGTGTTTCTTCACCTGTAGTAGCACTGCTCACGCAGTGCTGGTGGTCGTACAGGTCTTCCCTGAACGTGTGCTGGGCCCTATCATATATGATAGCACCTGGCCACTCATCCCCGAAACACAGGCCTACATGTTGCCCCATCTCAGCCTCTCCAGTGGCAACATCATGAGGTGGACTGAAGAATTGGCCTAAGAAATAGCTCTTTTGGAGGACAGAAAGGAAATGGTTCATGTTTGACAACCATGTGGAGAGGGAGAGCAGATGGGGCGGTGCAATTTCACAGTTTGTTTAAACCAGTTGTAGTGCAAACTGCACTGACAGGCACCTGAAGTGTTTCCCCTGCCACCTTCCATCCCCATCAGACTGGGGCTTGTGTGGTCATCTGGATCAGGGGTTGATCTGGCTAAAAACTAACTCTGCAAATAAATAAATGAGAAAGATTTATGTTTAACTCAGGTCGCTTATCAAATTAAGTTCTCTGCAAAGCCCTGCAAATGGCTCTACGGACAAAATGAGGGAGTGATGGAAGAGTGGTAATGAGTAACCTGAGGTATGAAGTAGTAGGGGTTGCTTGTGCTGTATTGTAGCTGAAACAAACACAGGTCAAATTACAGATTTAGTAGCTATTTCTTTTATACTTTAACAAAGGAACACCTCATACTGTGGAAAAATATTAGGGAATTCAAAGAAATTGGAAAGTTTGTCTTGTTCACAAGAATTCACAGTTAGATTTCAAACAGAATCAAGGATTTTCAACCTTAGTTTTTCTGTTTTACTTTCAAACTTGTCAGCACTACATTCTCAACTGCCTAAATCACATAATTTTCCTCTGAGCACCAAAAAAAATCTCCATTTGGTGCCTCAGTGTACTAAGTATACTTGAGAAATGAGACCCCTAAGGATAGTGAGTGCCTGAATGTTAACATGCTTCTTCAGTTTTCAGCATATGCCAAGTCAAGAAGGGAAGGAATGAGCCAAGAATCCCAAACAATATTTCCCCATGCAACACATTTTGCTGTAAGGATGATGCTGAGCTTGCCCTTAGATTTCAGACATCTTGCAATTTTCTTTATACAACTGATTCTATTGCTTTCTGGGCTTGTTTTCAATACGAATCAGTGACAGAGCCAATTTGCTTAGTAGCTGCAAAAATGGACTTCAGAGTCGACCATTCTTACAAGTAGCTCACAGAAAAATCCTTGGTGACAAGGAAAAGGGGGAGAAAAAGTGTATCCACATAAATGTTATTGCATTAAAGAGATGAGTTAATTTCAAGCAAACTTTTTATGACTGATCAGACAAAAGATTAATTTAGAGCAATCAAACATTTATCTAATTAGACAAAGTTTGATGTTTCTAAATGTAATAGCATGAGCATGTAAAATTCCTTAAATCAACAAAATTAAGATTGTAAGTGTGGGAAGGAGGATCATACCTAAAAACCCCAAACTGCATCCCAATAAACTGAAGAATGATAGTGGACATGCAAAATGTCATCCAACAAATCAAGGTAAAAAATACTTGGACTTGGAGTTTCTGGAGAGCAGTCAACCACAGTCTTGGAGGCATTGCGTAATGCTCCAACCAAGTGGTGGCAGTGATGATGCTGCCTCCCTCTTCATCCCTCAGCTCCAGTCCGGAGCTCCCAGTCTTCCCTCACTGCTCACCCTTTTCTCACGTCATATCACCAGCTTGGTTATGCCACCGTGGCTCCTTGGGGCTTGTGCTATAAATGAGATGGTTCAAATGTTCCCTTTAAAAAACAGTGTAATTTTGAGTGATGTTTGAGTATATTTAATGGTCAGCTTGACTCTGTAAGATAAGTTAGTCCAACTAACCTTTTGTGCTAATATTTTCCAATACCTGAGTGAGCTCTCTCACTGCCTGAGACCCAGCTTTTGGAAAGGATCCCATTCGATATGTTTAAGTCCTACTGAAGCTGGACATATGGTTAAGTACTTTCCTAATCAGGTGTGTGCATGTGTGCTGTCTCATACCAACGTCTGAGATCATAACTTATTGGCAAAATGTATTATTAATTCTCTGGCATGTTTTACACATGAGAACATGAATAAATAGATAAATAAATAAATAAAATATTTTTCTGTTGCTGGGTAAAGTGGAATTTTGGGCTAATTTTCCTTTGCTATGTTCTGAATACAGTTTAAGTGTATCTTTTTGTCTCTATTTGAGGGGTTAAAAATCAAACAGAATGGAATAAATTAAAATTATCTTAAATATTTTTAAATTTTTTTATATTTTGTTTGCTAACTAATGGTAAAATATTGTCTCTGGCAAAATGTTTGTAGGAAGCAGTTGACTATTTTAGTATAACTGAAGGACCTAGAGTGATAAAGTCTGAATAAATTCAAGAGACTTGACATTTTCCCCTTGCTTACGTTAGTCAGGTAATACAGACCCCATTTCCATTTTGTCAGAGGCCTTAACAGAAGGCTGTGAATTGTGACAAATTTCACAAGCATTTCTTGATGTATGTTTATGTCTTTTTGTGCTTGCAGCTGTCATGAAGTGACTAATTCACAACAAAAGCATTATTTGATAAATTTTGTATCCTTATTGTTTGTAGAATACCTATGTAGATGATCCAGTTTCAAAAAAATAATCAGTTATCCAACTTTTTCGGTAATTGCTTTTTTGAACTCCATAACTTTTCACGGACACTTGAAAATCAAGCTGTGTTCTGTAATTGTGGTTAATCTGATCACTCAAGCGGGATAATTTTTCTCTGGTGTTTAACTGGGCATGGGAACGTGTCTGGCAAGGGGTCTTCCACATGCACATGTGAAATATGTTCCATTGATCTGTGGGCATCAAGTTTTCAAATTTGCTTTTCGCAAACACCTATTTCAACAATTAAAGTCTATTGAAACTTCTGTAGGAAATTACTTTGAAAAAATGTAAATATCACCCATAAAAAAGACTTGATAAAATTCATGATCAAATATTTATTAAAATGTTTAACATTACTTGCCTTTCCACTATACGGCCTGGATTTATATCACCCAGCTTCAGACACCTCAACAAGATGTGTTTGGAATTGGAACAGCCGATCTGACCAGTCGATACAGAGAGCTTTGCCCCTTGGAAGTGATTTGGGTTGCCTAAGGTCTGAACTGCAGTCGTGGGCTGCCTCACCCCACAAACTAAACGTATCGAGAGCCTCGGGCAATTAAGCCATAAGATGAGATGCTTCAGACAGATGCAAAAATTACAGTGTCCTTTCTTTAAAGCAATGTCTGAACAGCCATGAAGATTTAATTTTCTTCTACTTTGTTCCTTATCTAACTAGTGCAGGTTTTCAATACCTAGCAAAACTGGAAACAACAGAAAATTTTAACATTTGGAGACTCTTTTACAAGGAGGAGCTAGCCTCTGAGCTCTGGTACTCTGGAAGAAAAGTTATTGGAGATGAATCTAGACCCAAAATATCTTAGAAAGGTAAGGATGCCAAAGATGACGTCGGTTTATATGTCTTTTTATGTGGTCAGGTAATACTGCCATGTATGCACAATACAACAAAAATGTGTACACCAGCTCGGAAGTTCAGAAAGAGGGAAAAATTGAAATGTTTTGAAAAAAGACAAATGGAGAAGCCAACAGAGCTATGCTTAAAGTAAGAAATGTAAGAGGCAGTAAACTTTTGAAGGGCAAAGAGAAGTATGGTGTCTTAAGTTCCTCATGTGCTTTCAATGTCCATCAGAAGAGCCAAATCACACAACACAGTATGTGTAAGAGCTTCTTAGAATAAGCAGGTTAAGTGAATATTATTCTTATCTAGGCATCGTCTTCCAGCCATGGTCAGAGATAGGTTATATTGCCCTTTCATCTGACCTGATGTTTTCTTCTTTAAAAAATTATTTTGAAAACAATCTGATTGAGACTAAGTCAAAAAGCCCCTGCTCACTAAAATAATATTCTTGATTTACTTAATGCAACTTTAGATGTATTATGCTGATCAATGTAGTTGTTCTGCATTGGTTAAATGATCTTCTTCATTGAACTGTGAAGTTCACAAAGGAAGATGATTAACTCATATCTGTATTATGTTGCCTTTTCTAAAGAAAGGATTCCAATTATCATTTAAATAATGGTATGTGATTCTAAAATGGACCAAATATGCAAATATTATTCTACTGCTGTTCTGAGCTGAGCCATTATACTCAAAAGATCAAAAAAGGGTTGGCCAGTTTTTCTCCAATTTCTAGCTGTGTGATGACAGAGCAGACTCACTCGTGTAAGGAAAATTACTTCTTATTTACCCCAGTGCAACAGATAATCAGACATGACCCATTGTAATGAATATCTCTGGGAAACTTTGACATGTTATCTTTGAAAATATTATCTTCACTTACTGCTAGGAAAGAATTATTTAAGTCACAAACTTTAGGTATTTGTTTCCTTGGGCTGTTGCACTTTCAGGACATAAATCTACCTTTGAAAGAACTGCCAGCCATCTCAATTTCCATTAATGACAGAGGAACTTCAATCTAGAAATCCATGCAAAATGCTGTGGAAGAGCCAGTAAGTACAGAAAATGTGCATTCATGTAACACCCATAAAAAGAAAACTCCGCTCCTTGTGAGAAAAAGTGAAACACCCCAAAACAAAGCAGCCACCACCCCACAGGAAAAGTCATGAGGTCAGCAATTCAATATTTTGTTTCCCTTGAGCTGTATGGCCACATATTAATAATGGCTGGGGGTGGGGGCATGTTAGCTATGAAGGAATTTGGGATGTTTTCATTATTGCTGGGCAAATAACTCTTGAAAAGTAAGCGTCTCTTTTATGCATAGATCAAGTGAACTTGGCAGCAGCAATGTCATTGATGCTAACAGTGTGTGACAGGGAACAAACCCACGTGACTGCTGTGTTTTGTAAGTCGAGCTCTTGTGTAAGATTCCGGTACATTCTTTTCCAGCTATTCTTTCAGAAATTTGAACTTTTAATTAAAAGGCAACATTGAAGCATGCCCAACACTGACAGTCTTAATGCTGTTTCTTCTCCACATTAACATGCAAACCAGCTTCAGTCAGCATGCAAGGAGATACTGTATAATTAGCCTCATTGTCCATTATGAACAAATATGTGTTTTGGTGAGGGAGAGAATGTCCTAGTGTTTCCTAATCAAACGATCAGGAGCTAGGATTTTCAGCTTTTAGTAGTCATGTCATTTTCTCATGCACATACTAATGACCATTTTATTTTATCAGTTGGAATGAAATAGACATATCAAATTCAGGTTGCTTGTAAGGATATATAAACCATTAAAAATCAATTCAGTTAAAAATAAATTGAAATGTAACATTTGTTAAAGTAAATAACTCATATAATTATAGCAAATATTCAAAATACAAACAAATAACCAGATGCTGGTCTCTAGAAAGATGAGTTATAATATGTGTAATATAATACGCATCATCATTTAACACCCTAGAATCCATCTCAATAATGAACACAGAGCTTGGTAAGGCATGTATATCAAAGATCTTCAATGACATGTAATACTGACTTTTAGTAGGACAAACCTAGGGACTGATATGACATGACATGGTATGTTTAATACACCAGGTGGAGACTTCAGTGTCGCGTTTGAATTCCGAAATTAGTTTTGGGAGATAAATTAAAAACACATTATTTTTCAAGACATAATGAGTAGAAAACTAAAGTACATGGTTTCTTAGGAAGCTTAATTTTTCTTTTCCCTGAGTTTTTGAGTTGTATTATATATGATACACAAACAGTGAAACTGCTGCTTAAAAAAAAAAAAATACTATCATTATAATTTCTGAATTACACATGCTGTGATGGCAACATAAGACTATAGGATTAGACCTTGATTTCCAGGTTCATAATATCCACGTTCTTAATTTCCATAAAACTAGTCACGAAAGTAGTATGGAAATAAATCTGTTCCTTCTCAGATTATTAAATAAATTTACAGATCAATTTTTATAGTACATTTCAAAAGAAACAACATGTGAAAATATGTCCAATATTTGTATAGTTAAATCCTCAAGACATAATCATTTAAATATTATGTTTTCACCTCCAAAGACTATTAGCAATCATGTGAAAATCAGTCTGGACATATAGAAACTAATGTATCAAGGAAGAAGTAACTCAAAGCTATCACCATAACCATCGGAGCTTCCTGAATTATCCACAACTTCTTCAGGAGACAGTTTTCCTTATGGCAGCTTTGCCTGTGTCTTAACAAAAAAGCAGAAACAATCTAAAAGGGAATATTTGACAGGAAGACCATGGGTAGGTGCATGGTGATTCATCTGTTTTATATATCTGCATCACTAAATCATCAGCCAAACACATTTTATTAGATGTTCCTTCATGGACACAAAACTGATTAGATACTCCTTCACCATCCAAACTTGCCCACATGGCTGCATTTCCTGTAGAAAGGAAACCTTTTACCTGGTTTAGTTCAGCCTCTTCTACTGCAGGGTGATGCATCCACTCCCTATTTCTCTTTCTGGGTTTCATCATTCAACATTACTCCTTCCTCCAGCAGTCTCAAGGCTTTTTGAAAATTCAGCTCTCAGCACTGCAGATGAGGGCAAGGACTTCTTCAGGAGTGAAATTTTGCTACACAAAAAGCTTATCCAAAGCTTTTTTCAGGTGAGTGGCAGTCTTTCCAATTATTTCAGCTGGCATGTAGTCAAGCCTTACTGACAATGTAAAATGGAAGATTGCTTCAGATGTACCTACAGTTGCATTTCTTTCTTATTTTAATGAAGATAAAGATGAAAAGGGCATCTGTGAACATCCTTTATGCCATGATGCTAGTGCTTTAGTAGATTTGGAGATTATTCATAAAATATGCCATCTGCATTATAATGCAATTAATTCATCAGCATGCAGATGTCTGACAGGAAGACTTGTTAATAATTCCTATTGGTATGGCTCAGTTGGCTTGATTTCACAAAAAATGGGAGCCCAATACTTCTATGAATCTGGCTTACCATAAACTGATATCAGGAAGGAAACAGTATCATCATAGACTACGAATTTAGACCTACATAAAAAGTAGTCCTGATGTCATTCCTCTTGCACATTTTTTCAGCACTCTTCTTAGTGTCAAGAAATAAAGGCTTTCCCCAGTCTATCTAGTCGTTCACTCGAAACATGACATACATTTACAAAAAAAAAGTGCAATTTTTTCTCCAAAACAAGGGAGATATAACTATGGTGCAGAGCTGAACTTAAAGCTTTCAGCAAGAATTGAAATATTCCATCCAAGTTCTTTATAATTTTCCCATCAGAACTGATATCATGGCTACTTCTTTCTCCAAAACTGCAAATAACCTTCATTGCTATTAGGAACAAAACCAGTCTCACATACAGGTAAAACAAACAACGAAAATTTGCATTATATGGGTATATACGGGTATACACATTTGAGAAAGCTTTGACCGTTGACTGGCTCTGGTTGTGAAAGACTGTCATGAAGTAGTTTTTAAGAATAATTCTGTTATCACTGAAAAATTGAGCAGCTTAGTAACTGCTTTTAAATGCTCTTTCAAATGCCTAATGCATGAAGCAAACCATGCCCTACCCTTTGGGATCTTGACCAGCAGAGTGGAACAGCTGGTGTTCATTACTGACGGGATAGCCCCAGAGAATTTAGGGATCCACTGAGTGCTTTGGTTTTAAGCCTGTGCTCTCCCTGCACCTAATAAAAATAATATAGTTTCTGATAATTACACATTAAAGTTACTAGTAACACAATATTAGCCTGATCAACGTTTAACTGAAATGTGCATTTATAGTGTCTCTCTCAAACCATTCCAAAATCAATTAAAATTTTTAAAAGGCAGCTTTTTTTGCTCTATGAGTTTTAGAGGACCTACTTTACAGAAACCTCTTATTGATATGTATAAGCAGTGACTGTCCAATTGCCCAAAGGGTATTTTACATTAGACTTCAAAAGGATTCAAGTATTTCTGAAAAGAGAGTGTTCTAAAAGACAGATTTTAATTCTCATAAAGTCAATATTAGGATGTTTCGGCATAATTCTGAATTATTCTCAGAAGTAACACGCACAATCAGTATTTTTGCCAGGGAAGTTATACAAACTGATTCTATGAATGCATAAGCGCATGAGTTCTCCTATTTAGGTCCAAGGGCTTTTATACACACTGAGGACTCTTGGATGTCTATGCACAGCACAGGATCGGTGCACAGAGCCAGGGTGACTCTCCCATCCTGAAGTGAGTGAAAAGATAGAGATTCGATAGTTCCATTCATTCCTGTTTTATTTCTGAAGATTTTTTTTCATTTTACTGTTGGAGCTACCACTTTAATTTACCTGTGGAACATATATGCCTTAATAGCTGTTAAAACTGAAAATCACAGATCATGTAAAATTTTATCTTCACAGAAAGAACAGGAGGTGAGAAGTAACTGTTTTCCCCAAATTATGGAGGAGAAACTGAGGCATGTGCATATGTCTCACTGCAGCTCCCAGACCACCAGGCAGGCTCAAAGGAGGACCTCTGGGAGAAGGAGCCGTTGCACACGGGCCTTATTCCCCACCCATCACAGCCACATTTGTGCTGTGCAGCCACACGGTCCGCTCTGTCAAGGAGTTGATTCAGGTTAAAATTAACGACTTTTCTGGCAAGTTAGTTTTACCCTGCTGACTTTCCTGCTCCAGGTCACTACAGAGTTGCACGAACTCTTCCATAAGCAAAAGTGAAGAGAAGGCAGGAGGGGGAAGGAGCAGAACTCTGAGCTGGGGCAGAACAGGATACACCAGAGTTTTATTTCTGCTCATGGTGTTTGTGGAACTACAACAGAGGCTTATCCTTAACAGTAATTCTGCATCTGACTTTCCCTGAAACCGATGCTCTGAAACTATCTGACTTTTCGAAGGTCATGTAAAACGTTGCTAATAGTGCACATAATTAACATAATTATGCAGTTTAAAATAGGTAAAATAAGCCATTTCAATTCTGAGGGCCAAGGAAGCCTTTCTTACATCTTTTGTGATCCACACCACTATTTAATAATAACATGAAAAAAAAGAAGTGTGGCTGCAGGCTGCATAAAATTAAGGAATAACCCATTTGGGAATTTTCCTGGGAGCCCTTGTTAATATAACATGGTATTTTCATTGAAAAATATTAGGCATTATGCAAAAGAAAAAAAGCCCACAGAACTTTTCTTGCTGCTAATGAATTAGCCATTGAATCACACACCCAAGGCAGACCTACATTTTGAATTTTTGCAGGCCCAACTAAGTCTATTACAAGTAGAGAAATGTCATGGCTTTAACCAACAAAACCATGCTAAAAAAAACAAACAAAACCAAACAACTAACCAAGCAAACAAACAAAAAAAACTAACAGATTCCATTAAACAAGTAAACAGTTCCTTTGTCTGTGCAGATTATCCTGAGAATGGTACTGGCAAAGGAACTCCTGCTCTTGCATAAGCTGTTTCGGCACTGCAGGGAGGAGGGGTTGCATAGCCTCAGCAGTCTGGCTTTCCTTTTTAAGCACAGACAAGCCTTAAGGACAGAAGATACTGGCAGGAAGGCCAATGCAAGGGATACTGTTGAGCTAGTGTTTGAGAAAAGCAGTCCCAGCTGCTCCCTGGCACACTTTGTAAACAACAAAAGATAAAACTGCCCCAAGGTACCTGATGTTACACCTTCCTAATGCCTAGTCACAGTGCGATTCTCCGGAAGAAGCACGTGGAAGTCAGTTCAGCTTCTTCAGCTGAATACTTTCTTCTGAGTAACTCCAGTTGTCCTGCTCTCTTGGTAGCACAGCAGAGACTGCTGATGCTGAGGGTCCTGCATGGCAGAAACAGGATAGCAGAACATTTTACCAGGAAATGCAGAACAGCTATTCTTAGTACTGCACATCAAGCCAGCGATGAGACATGCACTCTAAGTGCATTTATTCCTGATTCATTGCAACTAGGTCCTTCAGTTCACTAGCTTCATGGTAACATTTTCCATTTTTCTAAGAAAAGAAAGATAAGGAAAATGAAGAACATTTTGAACTAAGGACTTATGTGTCACATGCAAATGAGATACCAATTTCATCTACTCAGAGACAGCATGTCTATCTTGTGCCTGAAGAAGTGAGTCTATTGTGAGTGAACCAGATCTGAGATATTTCTCAAAATACTAATAGAAACTACCCCAATCCTCACAAGCTCATCAGGTTCAGTCAAGTCAACTCACAACCAATGTTCTTGTTTTGTGATCATCTATGTTTTATATCATTCCTCATTTACACTTGCTGTTTGCAATATATTAACAGCCTTACAAACAGGATGAACTGTGTTTCTGAATAGAGGGGGTTTTTTAAGCTTAAAATACAATGTGACAAATCTTTTTTAAGAACTTATCTGTCATGTTCCTTGTCCATTCAGCATTCCTAACATCAAATGCATCACATGCCCTCAGTCAAGACTGTGTTTAGTTTGGTACAGAGATGCAGATGAAGAGTAAGTAGGGCAAATTTTTTCGTATAGTGTGTTTCTCTACGTGGAAAATACCCATGACAGAAGGTCTGCTTTGAGTTTTAAAAAATACAGAGACACTTTTTGTCTCCACTGAAGTCAACAGTAGTTTCAGGAGGGACAAGGTTGGGCTCCAAGACTCTGATAGTAAGTGATGTCTCTGTATGATGATATTGTTTGTATGAATGAAACTATTTGTAACAAAAGGTTCCCTGGAAGTATATGCCCACCTATACGGCCAAAATCCCTCATGTGTACTGGTTTTGTGTCATTTAAAAGATGTGAACACTGTTTTAGTTACTACTGCTTCTGGACAAAAGTACCAGGTCATGAGGAAGAAATTTGTGCTTGCTATTACTCAAAATGATTCAAAGATATTTTATGTTGCTCTGTACAAAATTATATTTGTCAGATTATTTATTTTATTGGGTAAACCTATATTTTTCCAGAATTCTCTTGTTTTATTGCTTCCCATTTAAAGGAACTGGGAATCAATTATTTTTTGTTTGAATGTGAAAAATAAGTTTCAAACAGCTTCAATGCTATTATTTTATTAATGTCTGGAATAATTAGATGGGGCACAAATATCTACAAGAGGAAAAATGCAAACCCAAAAAAGCAGGCCTTTTCGTTTACTTTTTTTTCTTGTACTCTTTAATTAGAGATACATGTCACATTGTCAACTGTAGCTTTCAAAATAAAAAGTATATACTGAAGACTCATATAGAGTTGGTTGTGGGTTTTTTTAGGTACAGCTTCTAAAAAGTTGTAAGAGTAGTTTACCTTGTACAGTAGTCATTCCACAGAAGCATGCTGTATTCTTCCTTATCAAAGAATGCCAGCCACTTCATTGTGTAGCCCACATCATCCTCGTCACTGCTGCTTGCACCTAGTACAAGACAGTCTGCTGCTTATATGTCCATACAGAAACATAAAGGGGTTTAATTAGAAGTGGGGTTTAGTGAGACTGTGCACATGGTATTGTGCAAGACAGGCCAAAATAAGGGCAGAAGTTGGAGGAGGTATGTGGTGGCAGAGGCTGGCAGCAACTACTGACTTTACAGGTCCAGCCCTTCCAGCCATACCAGGGACTGAAGAGCAAAGATTAATGGGAAAGAGGTTTCAGGGTACTTTTATCTTAATTGCTTGTTCATTTCGACATAAACCTTTGACACCTTTGCATGAAGCCTATTTTGGATGATGTTGGGCAGGTTTTGAGGTATGTGCTGGTCCTGGTAGTTTTGATGACTGAATAAACCTTCAACATATATGTCTAGAAAACCCTGTGGAGGTGGCTGGACAGGCCACATGGGCCACTCCTCAACCCAGAGAGGAGCAGCTGAACTCTGGCATTCATAAGAGACATCTTTTGAACCTGTATTCCTGTACCTCATGATCCCTTCCATTAAAGCTCTTTCCCTGGGATTTCCATACTTTGAAATGAAAGCCACTGTTTCTTGTCCTGTAATGGACACCACGGGGAGAACACAGGTCCCCATTGCAGCAAATGAACTGGAAAACTCTTTTCATATCCCATTTTCTGTCCTCTGTACAATAAACAGTGCCAACTCTTCTATCAGTTATTGTGTCTTTCACACCCTTGGTAACTTTTCCTGTTGGTTTCCATTGCTTCAGAGCTGTTGCACTCCAACCCACGTATAATAATCCAGCTGAGACCTTAAAAATGTTCAGTGGAGTAGAAGGGTTACTTTATATGACTTGCTGATTACCCAACCTAGAATAACGTTCACCCTTTTGCAAAAGTAGGGCAATATTTACATAAGATCACATCTGATCACCTGTATCTCCTAGATCGTTCTCTATGAACTAATACTTGTTCCCTTATTCATTCAGAAATTTATTTTTCACCCTTATGTATGGCACTTAGCCTCTTTCTGTAGTAAGCAGTCATACAATTTTGGCTAAGGACTCTCTAGATTTACAGATACCCAGCAGTTCAGGTTTTTAGACATTCAGAAATATAGAAAGAAATTCTTTGTATTGCAAGGGGAAGGCAACTTGTACATGAGTCTGGTGCTCCCACACTGTGTTATACTTACTGTGCTTGCCCAGCTTTGATGGAGGCGTTTGTCACTCCCAACAGATGGGATACATCAGGTCTGTCACTGCTGGGACTGCCAGTGTTGCATCTACCTGGCTGGATCTACAGGAATAAGGAACTATGTGCCTTTTGGCATCTGAATGTTGAAAAAGAGCTGCAGACTATAATGGAAATTAATCCTATGTACATATAAACCATTGCGTGTTTAAACCTGACTTAACACTTTTTCTTTGCAAATATGCATGCCCACCACTATGACTGGTATATTTATAAAGAACTGAAAATACTGTATGAAATGAAACAAAGGAACAAATTCTATCTAGTTCATTACATTAAAAAGTATAAATATAGACATTTGGATTCAGGACAAGAACTAAAAATGAACCAATGTCAATTAGTTTCAACTCACTCATCTCAGATTGTGTTTTCTACTACCCATGGAGATACCAATAAATTCAGTTTTTAGATAGGATTTCAGTGGAGTCGTGAAGCACCTGGGATGAGGCTGTCCTCCATTCACTAGGGAAGGAGAAGCATTTAACTGAAGACATGTCAGAAAAATGGAAGAATAATTCAATGAAATGGTTATTAGATGGATTGTAACAACAATTCTTGTGATTTTTAGGTGTGGGTGTATATAGTAACGTGTCTGTATCCGTAAAAGTGTGCCATTCCACATCTACGGAGCACATAAACATCCTAGCTCAGCTTTGTGATGTTTCCTTTTTATACATAAAATATTTATCTGTACTATAACTGCAGACTTTCAGTGCTAGGATCCAGTCACGAATGATGAGATTGTTCTCACACAATTTCAGCTATTTATTATTTCAGTGTGTATGCTTATCTAGCACCTGTACATAAACTATGGAAATGTATATGAAGAGCTAAGTACCTTTGGGTGGAATTAAGCTCTTCACATCAGCCTTGGAGGGGATGTGATCAACCAGCTTAGAAGAGATACTTAGCTTTTAGACAACTAAAAGTAAGTGAAGTTAAACATCTGATGTATTTGCTTATAAGAGACAGGAAAGCAGAGCTAAGAAGGTGAGGAAAATTAAAGGTACAAATTTGGATTCCTGCATAAGAGTTTAAACCCATTCTATGTACAATTTCAAGAAAGTAAATGAGGTGGTGATCCAGCAGCACAAATACCTGTGTATTTAAGTACATCACTACTGAACAGAAGTTCTTCTCAGTGACTTTTTCTGGACAGATTTCTGAGCCCTGAATTATTCTTGTATGATCACTCTGTCAGCACAAGAGCTTTGGTCTACATGTCAGTGACAAACATGCTGGCCCCATCTACACAACAGAAGAACCACACTTCAGGGCACAGGTATGAAAAAGATCTATTGCCATGCTGTTTTATCGTGTGACAATTCATTTTGTGAATTTGTTTATGTGATTTGCCTATGGAGAACGCAAGGAACACAACCAAAAAAAGGTAGCATCATCTGACAATATTTCAGCTGTGGTAAATCAGTGTATTGCCTTTGAGTCAACAGAACCGTACCAGTTAAAGCAAGCGGAGGGTCTGATTAATAGGACTCCTGGGAAGGAAGGAAAGCATGTGGTCATTCTCTGGTTACTATCTGTGGTTCAATATCAGCTAAATATCTGCAAAAGTAGAGTCATTTTCAAGGAAAAAATACTCCCTCATTTAAAAAAATATATATTTGTATGTATTAAATCTGTATGTTTTCACCTGTTTCGGAGTTCAAGTGAGAAAGAGTAAAAAACAAACAAACAAACAAACAAACAAAAGATAAAAACGAAAAGCAGAAAACTTTAGTTGACCTCATTGAAGAATGTGTTCACATAGTTCTTATGCCAATCTCAGATAAGAGATTTCATTTTTAAAAGCTGATTTTTTAAAATGTTGTTACTATTTGTAACCATTCAATGTCTCTATCTATCTATCTATCTATCTATCTATCTATCTATCTATCTAATCTATCTATAAATAAACACATAGACAGGGAAAGATTAAAAAGAGGATTTAAGATAAAATATGAAACTGGCAGAAGAGAGAGATGTCGTTTGAAAAAAGGGGACTTGGGAGATGACGCGTGGGAATGTAAGAAAAAGCTGAACACAAATGCTACAGAAGCACAAAGGTGGAGTAGGAAGCTTGGTGAACAGCTGGGAGAGAACAGAGCCAGAATCTGTGCCAGTGAGTGGAAAGGATTAGTTTACTCTCTCTAATGTTGGGGAAAGGGCAGAATCAAAAGGAAGATGCCTAAACTATGTAAGAAGGCAGATTCAGGAATTTTTAGGCCACAGATATTCTGCTGGATATTCTTCAATCGAGTATGTTTGATCAAAGCAAATATTCCTTCAAGGCTAACCATTTCAAACCCAACTTTCCACATAAGATATTTTTGCTCAGAAAAGAACTCATTTCTGAAACCAGCCCTCAAAATTCATGGGTCCATCTTTGAGAAACTTATCTTGTGGAGAAGGGGGAAGGCTGGCTGAGGAACTACACACCTCCCTCTGCCCAGGCTATTTGTGGCTCATGCACTTCTCTAAGTACTGAATTCATTCACAAATTGGGAATATCTCCTA
This sequence comes from Pampusana beccarii, assembly GCA_013399365.1. Taxonomy (NCBI): domain Eukaryota; kingdom Metazoa; phylum Chordata; class Aves; order Columbiformes; family Columbidae; genus Pampusana; species Pampusana beccarii. The sequence continues at coordinate 31,334 of VWYH01000568.1, forward strand.
CTGCTACTTTCTAACACATTTGGTAAAGTGCTGAATCCAAGATTAGTACTATGGTGTTGCTAGGTTTTGTTAAATGTACCTATAAATTCACTACAGAAATCCCTGCTTTATTGAGAAAGGCTGCCGCTGTCAAAGACAGAAGTATACCTCGAAATGAAATATTTTTAAGATAATACTTTGTTAAGGTATAATTTTCCTCATGCACAGCTACAACAATTACCCAGCTCTATTTACAGAATTATGGCATTGGCCCTTTCAGGCTGATAACATGTAGGCTTCTATTTAACTGAACAAATATTTTGCTGTGTGGCTGATGCATTAACATGTGTATTAGTAAGTACTTGTCCGTAAGGAATTTCTCAGACTGTCATCAAAGACTAAGACAGGCAGTCCCTGCTCAGGGTAAAAACACCTGGGGATCACAGCAGTCATTCTGAAGGGAATTGAAGCAATAGTTAAATTGACCGTAAGAATAATTTTCCTTGTTTGTGAATCTGGATTTGCCTTAGCTGCCAGAATTGTATACGAAAGTGAAAAATATCCTTGACCTTCTCTGTCAAAGAAAATGCTTCTGCTTTTCTCTTTGTCTGATGAGCAGAAATTGGGACTTTTTGGAGTGATTTACAAGGTCTGAGAATTGCAAAGAAAGGTGTCAATAAAATAGTACCCAGGTTCTCATTTATTCTGCTGTGTCTTGACCCATAAAGAGACATTAGAGAATGTTTCAAAAGTTGTCAGCTTGTGTCCTTGTAGTCTACCACACTTCCTGACTTCAAAGTCTGTGCTACAGCTCTACCAGTTAGCCTCTGAACTTATTATGAATACATGAAATAAGGTTGCACGGAACTTAGGAAAACAGTTCTGTCTGGAGACGGGCAATAGATGCTCAAATCTTTGCTCTGTCTGTAACTCCCTGTGCAGTCTTTGGCAAGACAACTCATCTGGCTTCCATTTTCCCATTTGAGAAATATCCTTTCACAGGAAAGTCAGGAGGTTTCATCAATTAGCCTCTAATTAGGAAAACACTTGAGTGTTTCAGTTAAGCCCCTTTCAGAAGAACTGTTTAAACGTGTGCTTAAATGGCATCCTGAATTAAAGTTTATTGTTCACAAAATACTTCATATCTAAAGACAAAAGATGGTATATACACATCATATAGGTAAGTTAGGGTTTATTTATATGCTGTTCAGTATAAGAATAAGCTGATTACTTGACAGGGCAGTTATCTCATCTACTTTTTTACTGGTTGTGCTTGCTGGCACTTTCTATGTGCATTATTTCTAGATGAATTATAATTATAGACAGGGCTTGATTAAGACACAGGACACAAGACAATAGGGCTAAGCAGGGAACAAACTGTCTGACCTGTGAAACATTCTGAGATTACAAAAATGTTCCATTTCCAGGCCATTATGAAATTAAAACATTTCAAGGCCTTTCGGAGGGTAGTGTGGAGGGGAGTGGGGAGGGGAGGGAGATATGTCTGTGATGAGGACGCCTGTTTGGGATGCAAGAGATAAAAATTGAAGCCTGTTTTTTTCTCTTCTCTTGGTGACCAGACAAGTAGGTACCAGCAAGTGCAATTCTGGAGTGAGTCTTCCTAGCCTGACCAGAAAATTTAACCTTAGCTTACCCCCCTCCTCTTTATATCCAAAATTGTGTTCTACCGTCATGTGACTGGATTTTGGAAAATTGGTATATACTGACCAAATCCTGGGTTTTTGACAGATAACCAGGTCTCCTCACCACTTCCTGATGTGGATAAGTTCACAGTGGCGTTCAGTCACAGAAGCAGAATTTATGCCAACTGCAGGATCAGAATAATTCAGGGTGGGTTCCCTATCAAAGTTATAGGTCTTCAACTAACTAAATATTACTTTCTTAACAAAGCCTGGCCTAGAAGCAACAACCATTTAATAGTAAATAGCTCTGAATACAGAGATAAAATTCACTACTTCAGTTACAGAGGAAGCACTGGACCAGCTCACAGTTTCAGTAAGTTTATGCCTTTAATGCCCAAGCTTAAATAGCATTTATTTCCCCATTGAGATCCATTACTTCTTTGCAAATAAATACTGCATATATGTTTCTTTTCTTTTGGAGTAATGATTCATAGGCAAGGTATAGCTTTGTGGGTTTGGAGTCAGAATTAATCTCAGTGAACACAGAGTTTTGTTACATCATAAGGAAGGTACACCTGTCTCTGATGAGAGAGGTCAATACGAAATTACATAGCTTAAGTAACAACAAAGATTTGGTCCTTTGGGAGTTCCACAATAATTCTTTCTCTCTCTCTCTCTCTCTCTCCTTCCTTCCTTCCTTCCTTCCTTCCTTCCTTCCTTCCTTGTTTCTCACACACACAGATGATGCTACTTAATCTGGGGGAGTATTGTGAGCACAAATTTGCTAATAGGCATGAAATGACAAATGCCACAGAAGTGACTCTGAACATCTCTGCCCTGCACACATACCCACACCCTCTTACTCATTCTTCTCTGGTTTTGGTCACCACTCTCACCTTAACCTGTCCTGTTTGAAGCTGCCTTTGTGATTGTAGGATCGACCATAACACAACTCCAAGAAAAAGAAGAATCAATTTCTACAGGTTAGTTTGACTCCAGTGAGATCTTCATACACAAAAAAGTCATTTTAAGTGACCTATAAATATAAAAACACTTTTGCAAAGATTTGAAAACATACATACAAAAATGCTTTTATATGTGTGTGTGTATGTATGAATGTGCCTACTTGAGAGAACAACAGACTGGGAGATCATTGTTTTGATTTACTTTCTTGATTACCCAAACTAATTAATACATACTGCAACACAAGCCACCTTAGTGAACAGATCAAATTGACACATTTTTCCTTTTTAATTTATTAGTAAGTGCATGATACACAGGGAATCAAATTATTAATTTCTGCCAGGAAGAGTGAAAACCCAAAGACTAGGGAAGGAAAATATTAAACAAGCACCATATAATGGTTGGATCCTAGTTTATCCTGGTGCCAAAAATTTTTTATCTACCGAATGCCTTTTAGGACCATAAAGACGAAATAAAATTCCATAAACATTTTGAAGAGATCTAATGGTGAAGTAATCAAAATGTTTTCTGTTTACTAAAACAACTCACTGATTGCTAGAAATACTCAAGAATACATAAAGTTAAATTCTAACATTATTGAAGTCAAGAATTATTACTATTCAATTCAATGTGAAATACGACTTCACCTATAGCTTTTTCATCTTTCTCTTTACGTATTTTGGGGGCTTGTTCTCTCTGATTTCCACAGGAACTGTTCCCAAGCCTACTAAAATTAGTGCAACTCTCTTCTGCGATTTCTTGTCTTCCCAGCGCTTCTGGGATCAGGCCCAGAAGGAGTAAGGAATGGCTCTCTGGAGAAAAGATGAAGTGTAGAGAATTGGGGCAGAGAACAAGTCTCAGGACAAACGTAGGGGAAAGCCATTGCACAACTCAGGCTTAACATTCCGGGGGCAGCCAGGTCAGCAGGGCCTGGGGAAGCCATCCTCCCTGCGATGACTTACAGACCCCTCTCTTCCCATCGGCAAGAGCCGACATGAGAAACTGGAGAGAGCCCAAATCCCCAGGCTCTCTGACCCTTCCGCACAGAACTCCCCAGGAAAAGGCACGAGATGCCTGCAGGACTTAACATCACTGGCTGCTCACTTTCTTGCATCAAAGGGCACTTAATCAGGTATCACAGCAGAGGGAAAACCCAAAATTTTATAGACTATTTCAGTTCCCCAATCAGATATTTTAAGTAACAAGGGGATTTCCATTACCTTATCTGTGTTTTCTTTAATTATGCTTTTATTCACTTTTATCACAGTCAAAGTACTTTAGTGGAGGAAAGGTGATGTACATTTGGGTATTCAGAGATTTCTGGCAATCTCTGTAACACCTGAATGTCAGATTTATTTTATTAATATTAGTGAAAATCTGAGAAAAAACAGTCTCTACATAAGAGAATACAATAGGATAGAAAAGATGCTTCCTGCCATAATTTCCAGAAAATTTTTATTGTAGTGATGTCATGAATTGTTTCTCCATTAAGGAAAATAACCTCACTATGCCTCAGCTGCCTCTATTACTGGAAAGTTGTTTGTGCTTGTTCAGATGAAACAGTTTAAAAGACCTCAGTTCAACATTAGTTTGAAATAGATCAGCGTCCATGTAAATAAACTGTACAACTGACCTTTTTGGTTGAATGGACAGTTCACAAGTTGTTAGTTGATGAGGGAAATTATTCTCACCAGTATTTATAATTACAACTCTGTAAAAGTTATTTGTTTTACAAATCAAAAATGCTTTGGCATATTGTATTTTCTTAGGTGCTGTTAGTTTGTAATGTAGCTAAGGGTTTTACCTAACTGATCATAACTAGATGACATGTGAGTACATGATTCACGTGCTGGTAATTAAAGTTGCTAATAACACTCAAAGCTTTAATATATAGCTGGCAGCTACCTGGATACTTGTTGCACATATAGCCTGCACCTGTAAATGTGATGTAGATGTCACATGATGCAGGAGACCATCTGGTAAGAGGAAACACTGAACTTCACAAACACAAGCACAATAGAGCAAGGACAGAGCACTGAGGGGACAACAATGCCCAGGCCTAGAAAGGATACTCTCCATCCGTCTTTCTTTCCCTTTTTATAAATACTAAAACTTTGCCTGAAAGCAGATAGTAAGGAAGGTTTTTAGCATACTAAACAGCATGTAAAAACACAGACGAAACAAGAAATATAAGAATCATGAAATAATGCAGCATCATAGACCTATCCATAGAAATTAGAGAAAGAGGCAAACTTTGGAAGACTGGAAAGTATTCATTATCTGGTAAATTTTAATCCTGAGCTGAACCATTAATTTCAATGATTTTCAGTGGTTTCTTGCACAAGAGCAAATTTGAGAGATAATTAGTAAGGGCCAATCTTTCATTCGTTATACCCCAGATGTGATTGTACCAGGAATTCAGGGTGTGCAAGACAAACAAAACAAAAAAGACATGAGATAATTAAAAATCAGACAGATTTGATCCTTTTTTGTTTGTTTGTTTGTTTTGTGGGGGTGGATATCATAATATACATTCATACATAACAAAGCAGCTCATGGAGAATGTATAGGACCAGCTGAGTACTGAAAAAATAACAAGTGGGAAAGCTTTTTTTTTAAAAGTAAATCAACGTCAGTTCCTAAATAATATGTAAAGTTGACTCTGTGTTCAAAACTAAGCAGTAAATAGGAATGAATAAAAGACAGTCCAGTATCTAATATTGTACAGTCAAGATAGAACAAAAATCTGTTTACTAAATTTAGACAGTCCTACAGTATTATCTCCTGTAAAGAAATAATGTTGAGCTTTAGAATAGATCAGTTAAAAGTTGTGATTATGTCAGGAACTCTGAGAAAAAAGGAGCAGAGTACAAATATGGGAGAAGATGAGAGCAAACACAGAGAGTTACCAGATGGAGGAACCCATTTCTTTCTTCCTCCTGTTTCTGATGCAGGAGAGAGAATCTCTAACACTCAGTGGTTTCTGATTGCAGTAGGATGTTTATTTAGATAATCCTGAATCTCTACTTCATGTCTGAATTTTCTGTCAATGCCTTTTGTGGACATTAATGTTGTACTGCTTCCACCTATATGTAGGCTTTGAATACGGCTAAGCCAGAGAAATGCTTCTCTGTGTGCATGTATTAGAATCTAGGTCTGGGGAAGCAGACAGTTATTAGCATGTTTAGCATCCATAAATGCAAAGCCTGCGTTTCGTTACCTTCTGAGGAGGCCTATTCAATGTATATGTTATACCATCTCAGGAAACAATAAAAAGTTCATTTGCCCTTTGAATTCTCATTTAATCGAATCATTAAGTGATATCTTCTTTTTTTCTTATTGCCTTGATTTCAACTTACCTTCTCTTTGTCTGGATTTATGCATTGCTTATTCCTTTTATGGTTTCTCCTAATGGCTTCTTCTGGTAGCTATTTCATCATCTCTTCAGTACATCTGCGTTAGTAGGTATAGTATGGAGAGCCATATTCTATCCCCAAGACATTCTCTTTGGATTATTCGGAGATAGTGTTTTTTCCTCAGTGAGGTACCTTCTTACATTAATGAAGGAGATGCTATAAAAAGCACTAATATACAATGTGATTTCAAAAGAAATTAGGTGCTTGACAACTTTTAAATTTTATCTCAGAAAGCATATATTGCTAATGCTCTTGAGTGGCCCACTCAGTCCCTCACCAGAAATGCATTTCATTAGAGCGCGGGCGGAAGAGATGGTTCCCCTTCAATTCTGTTAATGGGAGGACGCAACCATGGCTGTGCTTCTTTGCAGTGAGCATTATCATTTGGAGGACAGGGGAGGTCTCACACTGTTGCACTGATACTGTCTTACTTCTCGCTGCCACCCACGGACCTCCTGGGCACCCTGTCCCTGTGGTTCCAACAGCTGGCTTGAGTCTTGCTTGGCAAATGAATAGCAATAATCAAATAGTGGTACAGTCTAGCAGTAAAGATTTCAATGGAAATTGTAAATCCCTCAACAAATTCCAAAGGTAACACAAAATGATATGTTTTTCTACAACATGATATCTGAAAAGTGAGAGCAAGAAGACAGAAAGCCATCCACCAGTATATACTCGACTGAGGTAAATCAACACTGCTTTCTTGAAGCAAATAAAATTACCACAATTTATAACAGGAATTTGACCTCAATATTGAATAAGCTTACTGAGACATTTTGATTTCCTGTTCCTTCCTGATTACAGAAAATGATGACCAAAGTAATTGTGCAAAAGACCTGAAAACTCCATCCACCCGTAAGTAATTGACCTTATGATAAAATCCCCTATGGCCCTTTGCTGCAGAGCAGGGAATTGTTCAGCATCTTCAGGCAGCCTCCTAGCTGTATGTGCTGAGGAAATCCTTCCTGACCAGCAAACTATTGATTCTGAAAAACACTATATTTGATCATAAATCTTGAGCAAGCTCAACACAGGTCAGCGGAGGGAAAAATATTAACCACTCTAAAGTGCTTTTAAAGATTCTCAGACTGGAATAAAGAATGATATGGCAGGTACACTTATCTGTAACATAGATTTTTTTTATATATATTTGCATACCTCTTTCTTTCAGAGAATCATGTGCTATGGTAGTACACAAAAAACTTCCTTCTGAAATCATACGTGTAGGCTGCACATAAAACTGACTTGAAGGTAGGAACTTGGCTGTCAGAAAAAGTAGATTTATTATTTTTTAATTACTTCTGTGTTGTCAGCTGCATTATTCAATCCAGTTCAAACACTGTGCTCCTTCCCTGAATATTTCTTGAGTTATCACCTAGCAATACATAGAAGATATTGAAAATTTACCAGAAAGCAAAGTTTTGGGGATTTTTGCTTTGTCAGGTCCAAAACATTCAAAATACCTATATTTGAGATTTTTCAACAGTTCAAAATTGTCACTGCTTTGATTATTGATCACTCTTTCTTGTGTTCACATACCACCATGGGTTTGAAGTGCCAGCAATCCCATGGCAGTCCAATGGCTGTTATGTTGTGTACCTGGAAGATCCAGGCCCCTGGGATCAGCTTGCGAGGGCATACCTAAAGTGAATTTCAACTATCTGTCAGTCATGTTTTCCTCATGACCTGCATCTCTCTTAGGGAGACTGTAACACATAAAACACCATTCCAGCCTGGTTTTCACAGAGGGCTGAACAGATAATGAGCTGAAAACCAGACCTGTTTCCAGGTACCTCAGAACAAGAAGCCATTTAGCAGGGAAAAGTCATCTGAAGGATTTTTGTGCCATTAGTACCTTTAAGGTCTGATAACAGCATGACAAAAAGTGTTTCAGGATCCCTAAATTCAAATATACACTGGCTGAGAAGATACTTTTCTCAACTCCTATTAGTCTGAATCTGAAATTATTTTCAGATGGAGCTATTTAATCCACTAAAATGAATTTCTAAGAATCAGACTTTTTCAGTCTCTCATAAGCACTCACTGTACACTTTCTCACTTAAAGAAGTATGCAATCTTATTTAATTGTGGCTAAGAAACCTGTTTTCAAACCTTGATAGAAGGTTCATGGAGTAGGCAACTGAGCTTCAGTCTTACATGATCTCCTAATTTTAGACCCAAAGACATTAGAGAGAATTCGTTAGCACTGTGGATTCATATCCCGATTGCTTATATTTGGCAAAGCCATCTATAATTTTGTTGGTCTGAACAAACATATACTATGAGATAATGGCTCAGTATGAAAAATTTGTAATTTGAGTAGAGGTTTTTATGGCCATGCCTTTTTCAAGTGACCTAATGAACACTCTGTATAATCTAGAGCTGTCTGGTTAGTACTGTCAGAGGCAGAAATGTGTATCTCTCTTCATTCACTCTGCACTATTCTTGAGAACAGTGGTCTCACAAAAGAGTTTAACTCAACACAGAAATTTTAATTTTTTTACTCCTTGTAAATTTGCCCCTGAGAAAAGCTCCATGTCTCTGCAACGCCAGTTTGAAATCCTGGTATGTCAAGTCTTCTCTGTTATCATTAATGCTCCAACTGTCAGCAAGATGGTCTTCAGATATATAAAAATACAAGGATATTGTCCAAAGGAGAATTTTTCTGGAAGAACAACAAAGTAATTATCATAGATGATGGTAGGCGAAGGAGAACAGGGACATTACAAGTAAACAGCAGAGATACAAACTGGTAGCAGAGAGCTGCTTTATGGGCACATCTATAAGTTATTCTGTTTGTAGTACATTTCTTGTTTGTTAGGATTATTATGTTTTCTGCAAAAGGTCAAGTAACTGAAAAAAAAAAAAAAAAAAAAAGGCAGATAGCTCTGTAGCAGAGGTCAGTAACAGAAAGGTCGCTGGGTTCTGAGCAGGAATTGAGGGGTTTGTCCTGAAAAGTCACATGCAGCTTTTGTCCTTGAAAAGTAATTGCAACTTGTCAGAAATACCAGTTGTTACTAGATGAAGATAGAAGTTCAGCATTATTTATGGATCTACACTTCTCAAGTAAATAGATTTCCCCTAATTTGCAATTCTAAAAATGCCTTTAAACCTATTTTTAAATGGCCTCTCTAAACACAGGGCAGAGTTGGTCAGGCAGTTTTTGACAAAATGTATTTTTTCTTGAAAGGTGATATTTAAGCTGAATCATTAACGGGGTTGAACAGATTTTGAAGCAGCTTTCAATGAGATTTCTGAATGAAAAGCCTTTGACCTGTGTTTTGGTACAACTACATTTTGAGACTGTGTTCCAAATATTTTGTTTCAACCCTACAAATTCTAAACCTCAAAATTTGCTGTGAAGCAGAAACATCATCTTCTCTCCAGCACAGAAGATGGTGGGAATATACCACAGGGCACTGCAGTCCTTGTCAAATTCCTCAGCTATGTGCAGTTTTCCCAACAGTTTTTCTATAGACTTCAAATGAACTTGCATTTCATTTGTTTTCTAGGTGTATACATTCAAGAACAAACTTTGTGGGATCCTGTTGGAGGTTTGCAGTCATTCTTATTGAAAATTGGATTAAACAGAATAGAAACAGTCCAAAAAATCCAGTAAAATTTCCCTATAGGTAACACAATGCTTTCACATGGTTTTCTATTGTTTCTGATGTTTTAATTTTCTGTCGTTGAAGTTTGGTTTTCCTTTTTGTCTTCCTTTCTGCCTTCTTTCCCAATGGGAACTTGTATTAGCCAGTTTTTCTATAGCACTCAGGCAGGTTACGACAACCCAACTCAAAAAAACACTGCAATTACAGTGTCATTAACAAATCTTACAGTAACACATGGTGTACAGAAATGTGACAAGTTGTATAGTACACGCATATAATAATGCAATATGTTCCAAATATAATAAATTAACATTATTGCCAAAAAGCAAATGCAATAAAAGTGAAAAACGCTGTTTACATTTCTGATTATGTACTTTGAGCTTTTATATTAAGGTAGCAGTAACAACAGAGGGAAAAATATGTGTGATGAAGTTGCTTGCTCTGTACTGTTTTGTGTTGCATTGATTTTTAAAATAAGGTCAGAAGTAAGGCGGTCTGGTAGGTGCTGTTAGTGGGAATTTTTTCAAAAAATGTCCCTAGTAATGATTTTCTAGATCATCATAGATTGTGTGAAAAGAAACCATTTTATTTGCTATGCATGCTCTCTTGCTCATGTTTTCTGCTATTTTCATGCTTCCAAAGTAGCTAGTGCCTTGCCTGCTTGTTCAAACAAAATATAAAACTCAAAGCTTTAAGGGAGTGGAGCATCTCCCTTATGAGGAAAGACTGAGGGAGCTGGGTCTCTTTAGTTTGGAGAAGAGGAGACTGAGGGGTGACCTTATTAGCGTTTATAAATATATAAAGGGGGAGTGTCACGAGGATGGAGCCAGGCTCTTCTCGGTGGCAAACAACGATAGGACAAGGGGTAATGGGTTCANAGAGAACTGAGCTCCTCTTTCACCCCTAGAACAAGCTCTCACATACTAAAGCCAGGGCTCAAGGAGTGAGGTGAGAAAATTAACAGATTATTTACTGCGTCTATTGCATGGCTGAAATCCTTGTTACCATTATATATTTTTCCAATCATTACACCCATGGCTTGATAATTTAAACTTTTAGAGCTTCTATCACACAATAATTACATAGAAAGGGAGACAAAGAAAGAAAAGGAGAGAACCAGGGAAAGTCGGTGACAGCAGAGCATTTTAAGACATTTGCTTCTGAGATAATCTGTGGAAGAAGTTTGATACTACTGAGTATCAGGGTAAGCTACGTGACTTCTGATCTGCCATGCTGCAGAGTCAATTCCCAAGGTAGGTTGAGGAAATTTTACTGCTGAGACAGAGTGAATACAGAAGAAAATGTAATGGAAGAAATAATACTGACAGGAAGATAGAGGAAGGATAAGATTTAGTCTATCACAATTTACCCATCTAAAACTTAAACATCTAAGACTGAACTATTCACCTTAAAATCTCTTTACAGTCAACAAGAAGAAATAGGCAGAGACAGATTCATCTCATGTTCAGATAGCCATTGAAAGACAGGTCATATGAATCATCTTGTTGCTAGCTTCTGACTATAAGGAAAAGCTAAAATGACTCGGTCAGACTGAAATGTCTATCTTTTAGACATTTCAAGTTAAGTTAAATGACTCTTAGCCTAGCTAATCAACAGGTCTTTTTTATTTTGATGAAACAACTTGAAATTTGTTGAAGCAATGAAAGCTTATAAAGGAATGTCGCAGTCTCTTCTGTTGAGCTTTTTTTTTTCCTCTTTTGAGACCTCTCTTTTCTCTAGTTACTTTAATTTTAAAGTCAAATTAGATAGTGTTTTGGAATTAATTAATAGGTCTATCACTATTGAATTTGAGTTGTTCAGTATCATGTATGATACCCGCTGACAGACCTGAGGATTTAACTTACTGAACACACTTGATTATACGATTTCGGACAACTTAGTTTGTGTAAGTGTAGCTTTACAGAGAGGCTTTCGAACTATCCAGAGTTGTTTGGTTACCAAAGAGGTCAGAGAAGCTGGGTGACTCCAGCTAGTTAATGAACTCTTATTGCTTAAGTCGCTGTGCCACCCTTGCATTACTATTTGACTAAAGCACTTCTGTAACCTCTCCTGAAACACCAAAGCTATAGACCACCACGCAAAAATACAATTTAAACTGGGGCAAAGGTAATATTTAAAGCTCAAAAATGCTGTCACGTGCACTGCCTCATCTCTGTTCTAGTCAAAATCCCACTGGGTAGTCCACTGAGAAAGCAGCCTCTCCTATGTATTATAATTCTGGTCAGTCTGCAATAGTTATCACATAAATTTATCTGTGTGGTATCACTTCTGTCAGAATTCAGCAAATACATCTCAGTGAATATAAACCTCCAGAAAGTTCTTGTAACTGAAGAGGTGCTTTAATGTCTAAAACCTTGTTCATATTTTCTGAATATATCAGCTTTTGGAACACCTTGCCCTTATGTCTTCACAGGTGCTACTTCACAACTACTATTGCGAGTTTTACTGCAAATCTCATAATTCATCTTTATTCTTTTTAAAGCATGGGAAGATTAAGCCTTTTATTTGCTTTAAGATTTCACAGGGTAAAATTCATATCACCCTAGGAAACCTGAATTTGTTTCCTAACTGAAACTTTTGTTGCTTACTGAAAACAAAAATCTTCTGTAAGTGCAATCCCGTCTGTGCTGATTTGAGTAAGAGTGGATAAATCCCCAACACTGCATGGCAAAACAGCTCACAGCAGTAGTCTGACATGTTATGTGTCTCCAGGCAAAGTAAGAAAAGTCTTATGACACATCTAAAAGATCAGTACATAGTTCAAAATATTACTGTAAGTATACTAAATAAGCCATTAAAGGAAATTCCAAACTTATCGTTTACTTAAACTCTTAATACAGCTTAGCAATTAATACATTCATTCTTTTCAATTGCTCAGTGGCTAGAGTTACAGCACACTTCACTGAAAACAGAATGAGCAGAGATAATAATCATTCTAACCAAATAGGAGCAACCTGATTTTTGTTGTTTATGCCTTTTTTTTTTTTTTTCTCCCACAGTACATGATCGCTTCTTAAGAAAAGAGCATCATGGTATCTTTTAGGATGAATCCCAAAAGACTTGATCTTCTTTCACTTGCCCAATGGGTCCCAGATTAGTATAGTGAGCATTCTTCCGGTTTTCTAGGATGTTCAGGTTTACTGATGGCTGGGGGCATCTGCTCAGGATTGCTTCACTTGTATGGATCCAGTTATTCTGAGAAGCCATGCTGGATATGCTGCTTTTTCTGAGCTCAGTTTTTTGCTGCTGAGCTCTGGGTGAGGCTGAAGGGATTCCAGCACCTGCCATACCAGTCAGTCCTAAATCGCAACGTGAACCTGCAGATGTACCCTTTAACACTTGAGAGGTCTACATTTCCTAAGCCTGTGGCTATTTGTTTTTATAAAATATTCATTTTATCTCTGTTTTTGCCCATCTATTGATAGCTGCCTGCTGAGTTGCTTAGGGAAATTAAGCCTGGGCTGGTTACAAAGGTTGTGAACTACAAGGAATTATTAACAACAGTCACCTGAGTCTGGAGCCTGTGATTGCCTGACTTTTGGCCTGCAGCACGTTCCTGTGAGACAAATAGTGTTCCCTAGGAGTACAGTCAGTGACCTTCTACCTGGGATGTGAGGAGGCGTGACAGATGCTCAAGTGCCATGTGTTATTTGTGACACGTGGAAGCTCTAAGTGCCCTTCACCTGCCAGCAAGACGATGAGACATAGAAAAACAAGGACTCTCTCACAAGTTCTGGGCCTGATGCCTGTTGTAGGGCTGAGTTTGAAGGAATAACTTTTCCCTTTCACCAGCTCATCTCCTGTCCCTACCTCTATCTCACCCTCTGGTGTTGGAGAAAGTGAAAAGGAAAAGACATTTCTTCCCTTTTCTTCACATTTCCAAACCTTTCTAAGGTTCATTTCTCATTTTCCAACATTTACCATAATACCTCACCTCGTGTCTGCTTTTCACTTCTTCAGTCTTGCAGCTCTGTTTAGGTATGCAATGTTCCCCTGCACTAAGATGAATTTAACTTATTCAGCATAACCCAGCCAGCAACCTGCAGCTGTGCGGAGAGTTGTCTGATGCCCCTGCTTTTCCTGGGTGATAAGGGGAAGAGGTACTGAAGCGCCAAATATAGGCCAAGTAACATGCACAGGCAGCTCAGGGCCCTGGACCAGGGTAAGAAGAAGGCACGTCTCTTTCTCATACATGATGCTTATTAAATAATAGTAACTTTGCTTGCAGAAAAAAGAAGCAGCCTGGAACAGCTCTAAATGGCTGCTGCCACTGTTGCAGTGGGAGGGGAGATGGAGGAAAAAGTGAACCCTTTAACCTGGGCTCTGGCACTGCCAAAGTCAGACCTCTTTGTCTCATTCAACAGGACAACTAAAAGTTGTAAAAAATGTTGCCTCTTTTTTCATAGATGTTGAGGAGGAAACACAACTGAGTGAAACCCATCCCATCTTGCTTATTATTGTTCATTATATTATCATTGTGTGTGTTCGCATCCATCCATTCATCCATCCATCCACAAGATTCCACTGTCCTTTTCCACTTTCTTCAGAGAAATTTTTACAGCTGCCTTTGGACTTGAACAGATGTTTCATTTTTGCAAAAGTGTTCACACAAAAGTGCACGTTGTGGAGTGTCACTAAAGCAGATATCCGCAGTACAGGCATTTGCAGATGATGCCATGGTGGCCTAGAGATCCCTGGTCATAGAAAACCCTCTGAGAAACCTCTCACATACTTTAATAGAAGAAATAAACATTTTTTTTTGTATGCATAAATGAAATTAAAACACAAACGACTGAGAGTTTTATTGGCCTTGAACTAATACATTCAGGGTTAATACACTCCACTACTCTTTAAATAAGAACAAGATTTGAATGTCCTATTTTGACTGTGATGACCTCTAAACATGCAAGCAATGCTTATGAAGAATGTGCCTGACATATTTAAATCTGTTGAGATCCCTGCATAAAGTTTCTCTTTGTTTTCTTTTCTCAAATTCTACTTCTCAAAAACATCTACATGCAGTTTTCTCTTTCTTTTCCACATTCTCTTCTGAAGTTGCAGAATAGTGTTTGTGATATGCTTTGGAGATTTGAAGTGCAGTTTATCATTGCTGAAGTCTATAAAGAACGCAGCAACATTAAATGAATGCTCATGTTAGAAGGTAGTACATTTTAAAAGCAGAAAGTTATGAAAAACACATGTACCTGCACAAATATAATTTTGCTCCATATATGTAAGCATCAAAACACTCTTTAATAACACGTTCACTCCCCCGCTTCCCCTTCTGCATTCCTTCCTCTTCCTTTCAGTGTTAGTTCTGGCTAGTGCAAAATCAAGAGGGAAGCAGATCAGGACCTGTTTGATCCTAATTATTCCCTATTCATTGCATCTAGCCCAGCCTCCAGATCTACTTCATGCAATGGTCAGTATGTGCTCTCTGTTTCATAAGAAATGCAGCAATATAGGAAGATTAACCATGAAATAAGTACCTAAGGCAAAAATGATGGAAAGACCTATTTTACCTGGGAAAATACAGTAATATAATTTACCATCCAGAGAGGGCAGGGGAGTTTCTAGCTAAAAGAAAAAGAAATATAGCAACTGCTGGTTGCTGATTAATCTTTACTGAGATAAACCATATATCTGTTTAATCGAAGAAAGGCATCATATAAGAGTAGTTAGTTCGTAGTTACACATGCTTGATTTACCACACCTCAGAGATCATGCTGTGTGCAGGAACATGCCCTTAAAATTCACGAGAAATATATGCTCACTTATAATATAGAAAATAATATTTTCCACTGATTTATTTAGAAATGTGAGCAAATAAAAGTAGGCATTAGAATATAATTCCAGGCATACTATGTATTTTTGTCACTGCATATACTTTTACGTTTCTTATTCATCTACATATGGAAGAGATAATTAAAAGTTGTTTTCCCCACTGTGAGACTGAGGCAAGAATAGTATTCAAATAATGGTTTAAACAAAACCCTTTCCAGACCACTGGCTTTTCAGGCATTGAAGTCTCTTCATTTACCTGAGAACCTAAAACTAGGTTGGAAATTCCACTGGGTAGCAAGCACTGAAGAGTACTCGACCCTGAAAGCTCAAATCTAGGTGACCTTTCAGAAAATGTAGACTATTCCTAGGACTCAGGAAATTACAATGATGAAATCATGTTTATTGACTTTCATTTGAATTTTGTTCATCCTGGGCTTTAGGCCAGGGTAGTTCTGGGGAAATTCCGTCTTTGGGGCCGGAAGAGGAAACATGTCTATATTGCAGCTTAAATAAAAGCAGTACAGGAGACCTATGTTAATCTGTTGCAAGTCTGGAATACTCTCTCTCTCAGAGAATTGGTATACAGAATGCAAATATACAGGCAAATGTACAGCGGACTAAACCATATATATCTTCTAGCTGACACGTGCTGCAGTTTCTACAGAGGAAGTCCCTGTTGCCATCATTAAGAAAATAAGCAACAAGTTCATGTATTTATCTTCAAAGGAAGTATCAGTTTACACTCATGTCTCTATGCAGGAAGTGTTCTGTGGCAACACACTGATTTTTTCTGGTTGGAAGATGACTGTTGTTGAGGTCTTTTACCTAATACATGGACTGTGAGCTGGGCTTAGTATCTGCTTCAATGAAGAGTTTCTTCAGCAAATGCTCTGTTTCCTCTGCAAAATGGGGATTTCTCACTTCTGTTACCCTGAGCTTACAAGAGTAGAAAACAAGACTTTTTCCAAAGTGTACATAAAATCCTTACAACAGGACTGAACCAGACTCCATTGCCAGCACACAGATAACAATAATGGTTTTGGTGACTGTTGGCTAGTTCCTTTGGATAAATTTTCCTAAAGACACAGGGTAATACACCCTGATATCTACTTAGAGTGCCTAGTGCTTACATTAGAGTGCTTCAAATGGTCCAAATACGGGGTGAAGCAGGAGGAAAACTAGTCCTCGTTAACTTCCTCTTAAAAATCACCTTTAACTTTGACCCACGGAAACCATAAGGATAGATAGTGTGCTCAGAGGATAGTGTGTTCAGACTCTCAGCATTCCACTGCGATGCCTTTTAGGCATGTTACTGATCTGAACCACCTTTTGTGTGAAAGGTTCAGATGGTAGCAAGTATACAGCACAAATTTAGGCTATACTTCTGCTCTGTTCTTCTTCCTTACCAGGAAAGAAGTTCATCACTGGCCAAACTACCACAGGACTCAAGAAAATAAGACATTATTTTTGAGGATTTTCTATAGGCGTTATTCCTGAGTACTTTTCATTGCTGAAACTTGGTTTATTATATCAAGTACTAAATGGTACTTTTGAAATGGATACTAAAAGAAAACATTAAATAAATATTCTGTTTGCTAATGTGTATGAGCAATCAAAATATGCTAAGAACATTCAATCTAGGATTTTAATATTTTATGGTGAAGATTCTGTCTCAGTTTACATCTGCCTGTAAATCTATAGAATTCAATGCAAATGTCCTGTATAACTGAGAGAAGAATCTGACCTGACTTGTTTTGTCTGATTTTTGGGACTGTAGTCTTGAAGTCCTCAGAACATGAATATGCTCAGATTTAGATTTTCAAAAACAGCTTGATCCATTCCTCAATCAAGAATATTCAGCACATCCTTCTGGCAATTTTTTCAATTATTCTTTTTGTTGGCATCATCAGATGTTTGCAAGATGTCTGTGAAGTTAAGAAAGCCTCTCTGTGTGGTGGCCATCTTTCTTTGAGCCACTGGGTCACCAGCTGGGAATGAAAAAAATGAAATATAAAAGCTGTTCAAAGGGTTTGCAAAATAGAAAGATACATAATATACCTGAATCATATGTTTTGGACAGTTTGTGGGATTGGACAGGTTGTGGTTATGTATATTTAAATCTAGAGTGATAAAAGACAACGCATATCTCTCTTGATATCAGTTTCCTCATTAATGATAACTAAAAGACAGTTTAAAAAAAAATTAAAAAAAAGAGGAAGAAGCAAAAGTGGGAGGAAACTACCTGGGATTTTCTATAAAAATCTTCCCACTCCTTGTACAGATTATAACCTGAATCAAAAACACCATCTGGTTTAGAGTTCAGTAGAAGAGAATAAAATATTGTTTTAGTCTTGCGTTTTGTTTTCGTCATCCAGGGTCATTCCATAGAACAGAACATAGAACAATGGAAGGAAAGATATTCTCTAAAAGGCCCCATTATTTTTCCTTTTTTTTTTTTTTTTTCTCACCTAGGGTAGTAGAAGCGGAGATTACCTCTCTGTTGTGGTCTCTCCTTTTCTGAGAAGAGAAAGTGACATGGAAAGTAAGGAGACAAAACACTATAGCATCCACAGTAGATTCCTGTTTCAGGAGATGGGAAACTCCTCTGCTGCCTGTCCCTTAGCAGTCTTTACTTCTGATCACCTGATTTACCCACAGGAATGAGTAAAGGCTTTTGCTAGATACTGTCAGTGATTCGCATGATTAGACAATTTTTTTCATTTCCACAACACAAAACAATATCCTCCAAATGATTAATCTTGTTTACCTACTTAGCAAATGAATCTGAGTTAAAGTGCAAATTTGAAATAGCTCTCTGACACTTAATATTTAGTGTTTGTTTTGTAGCATCTGAGTAGTTCCCAAGAGAGAAATAGATAAGAATACGCTTGTTTCAAGTGTTATCCGAAAGTTTTTGCTCACTGTAACTCTGTTTTCAAGACAATAGTTAGCTGCTTCTCTAGGAAGTTGATGTTTTAGTGACAAAGCTATAATCTAACATGAGAAATACTGTCAGAATATGAACCTTTAGGTAGGATTTATCTATCGAATCAAGACATCAAAATCTAGTTGTGCAGGCATTAAATATGTGTCTAAACTCTGCTTCTGAATAACTGAGATTGGGTCACTACTGTCAATGGAAACTTAACAGTGATTAACCAGACTTATATGTCTGGGTGACATGTGTCTAGATACCTAAATACAAGTGTTTTACTTTGTGATCTGGATACCATCCCTGGGACTGGATTCAGCTACTGGAGCATAAGCGTACAATTTTGTTCCTCTTGCATTAGGCTATCCTTTTTGGAAGGAGATTGTCTCTCATAGGTCCTACGCCACATCCAGCTGTAACTGAGTATCTAAATGCTGAAGTCTCAAATGGCATATGACAGTATTTTGAGGCAACTTAATAAAGCCTTTCACAGACTGAAGTTATTGACACTTATGCAAACTCCAGAAATTATCAAGACAAAAATTAGTGGATGCATCCTAGCATAAAAGGATTCTAGTTTTGAAAACAATTGCCATAGTTTTTGCTCCCTATTACAGCAATGTCTTACATAGTTGAAGCTTAGGGCTAGCTCCAGACTACGGGGTTAGAAAGAACTACTTAGTGTGATTCTTCTGCCAGCCTTGTGTAATCAACCTGTCTGTGGACTGACTGAATTTTGCACTGAGGTTTAGGATTTGTTCAGCCCCTGCTTTCCTCACGCAGACACGTTGTTGCCAGCTTGGGATAGCTGAAACTGGCACAACGTTCACAGCAATCTGTTTTGAATTATTTTAAAATATTTCATAGCTCCAATTAACATTTGATTACTGCTTTTCAGGCATATTACATGCCACTCTGAAAAATCCGTTGTTTGTGTTTTCATTTGTTGTTCCCAGATATTTATCTGCTGTTTCCTTAGGATGCAGTGTTTAGTCTCCCACTGACATCTAGGCTTTAATGACACTATGAGCAATACATAACAGTATAGAATCCAGCATACAGTAATTAATCTGAAAATAGATATCACATACTGCAGATATAGTTAGGTAGAGCAGTGTCCATCTACTTTGTTTTCAGATGGTCACCAGAGGTCAGTTCAACAATGTCCCCATTTATCCCTTTCTATCCGTTTAACTTTCACTACTACAAGAACAAAACTCCAAACACACACACAAAAGAGAGAAGGAAGAATGTGCTCATTGTGGTTCAACCGGAATTCACAAACACAGAAAAGATCCTCTCTATTGGCTGTTTCCTCCTGTAACTTGACTTCCGAAACAGGGCTACCCTTTTGTGCAAGATACAAAAACAGAAATGCAAAAAAATCCCACCAGAAAGCATGTGACTTCCAGAATTGCTTGTAGCTTTCCTGGCACTGGGTTGAGAAATATTTCTTCATCTCATGTTACATAATCATCCTTGACGCATTGTTTGTTCCAGCTCAGTGCTGTTTTCATCAGATAGGAACCACAAATCTAATGGAATACAAGGAGTGTCCCCTTGATGGTGTAGGGGGGATTTTTTGCAGCTTTTTTTTTTCAAGTTTCATAATTATGAAAAGTATTTAAAAATATGTGCTGGAACAAGTATTTTTTGAAATGATATTTCATTTAGCTAATGTTCTTCTTCGCAGTGCACATTTCCTGTCTTTTTCAGGTAAGCACACTGTTTACAGCACACCGAGATCCCATTCAAATGAGTGAAAGAAGAACAAGTAAATGAAAGAATGAATGTATATTGGACATAACAGACCCTTAAGACAAATTCAATTTAGCGAAATTACACCAAGAATTAATTTATCCTGTAATGTTTCAGTGGCATACTCTAAGGGATTTACTCCAAACCAGTCAGTGCAGCTTTGCTATTGATTTTGGTGGGTCTGGATCAAGTTTCAGAAGGATTAAACAACTGCTTGTTACTCCTTCCGTTCCTTTTTATTCACAAAATAAATAATTCTATGCAGTTAAACCACTTCACTGGATAATCACTCCTGAACCTTGGTATCTCTTATTGCTATCTTTTCCCACTGCAGTAAAGTGATGTCTCCAGTCTCCCTATCAAATTGTGACTTCTTTCTGTCCAGTTTTCTGTAAAGGTCCCTTGCTCAGAAACATGCTCACTGTTAAACCTTTCTTCCTTAGGCTAAAACTAAATGAATCCTACTTTCTTTTTGCCTCATGGAAAAAAACACCACAATCCCCTTCACAGCTCACTAACTGGTCCTTCAGATTGCCCTGATGTGTCTGATGTCTGTCTAACATTCGGCGTTGGACTTCTGTCCAGCATTCAGTATATATCATTATTATTTTAACCCCATCTGAAGTCAAGGTTGCTCAAAATTTCATTTTGAGAACTTTCCCTTAGGACCCTTGTGATATCCCTCAGGTTCTTTAATTTAACTTTCTAACGTTGATTTCTTCATCTTCCTGTCACCATATCACAAGTTGCACTTAGTGCCCCACTGCAATGTGATTTGCTCCCTCCATGAAAAGGCTTACACTGGAGTCCATGACACATGTAGTGTAGTAGCTGGTCACAGTACCTCAGAAGAATATGAAAGCCAAGTTGCACCTAAATCATAGCCTGATCAGCGGATGTCCTCTTGTTTCAAGGTAGAGAGAATTTATAAATCATCACGGATTCTCTCACCTTAATGTTCACTCTTAAATGTAAGGATGTATTTAGTGAAGCTTATTGGAACTGATACTTGATATTTTCACTAAAGAATCCTGATGGCATAAAAAAAAAAAGAGTATGTTTATTAGGGGAAAATAAGTTGTTCCTTGCAAGACATGGTAGAAATTGCATTGACTTACCACATTAACTTGAATCAGCAGTCCAGGACTGGACAAAGCACTTCAAGAGAGGGGTAGAGCAACAGAAAGCCATCAGGAGGAGAGCAACAAGAGTGAATAAGTAATTAGAAAACATGGTTATGGAGGGAAAATGGAAAGACCTAGGGCTATTTAGCCTAGATAAAGGAAGAGAAAATAAAATACTGTTATTAGTCTTCAGGTACTTTAATGTCTGCCTGCCCAGACAACCTGTTCCATGTGCACACTGTTATGACCAAACGCAATGATTCTAAATTTCAACAAGGGAACTTCATTTAAGACATGAAGAAGAGCTTTCTAACAATCAAAGTAGTGAAACACTGAAATAGATTGCATGGGATAACCATGAAATCACAGAATCACAGA
>VWYH01000580.1:0-69743 GCA_013399365.1 Pampusana beccarii
TGGCCTGTAATAGACACCCACAGAAACCGCCAGCCTAACAGAGCTGAAGCTGATCCCTGCAAGGAAAGGTTGGCCCTGGGGTGCACTGGACTCTGTGAAGGCAACGAGGTTTGGTTTTTTTGCAGTTTTACAGAAACTAAGCAAAGCTGTGAGGGTGAGAGTATTCTACTCCTCTGATGTACAAACCCATTCAAAAGATGGGTTCTATATTTTAATGTCTAATAGTCATCCAAATATGGCTCAAAAGACGAGTGTTGGGACCAAGATCTACCCTCTTGTGGGTAATGAGTTAGAACTAATGCCTGCCTCTAAAGTCTGACACTTTAGGCAAGTGTTACTCAACCCTCAGGCTTAGCAGGTGTGAGGGCTGACTAGGCTGACCCTTATTTACTTGCTTAAACCACTGAGTATCTTTACTGTTTCTAACATAGCTGTTTGTGGAACAAGCTGCCAACCCAACACGGTAACAGTGACAAGGTCTGACCCACTGAAATGCACAACAACTTGCCCGTTAATTTAAAGTAGGATAAGGACTGAAGTAATCCCTGTTCAGAAAAAAACCCAAAACACACTGAACCTTTGAAGGGGGGCAAGGACTGTCAGCTACGATAGCTTCTGATGAACTACACTAATTTATACCAGCTGAGGCTCTGATCTTTTAATTCTGAGATCAGCTCAGTCTGCATCGGTGGATAGGTTATCTCCTTGATTTTAATCATTGCTGCACTATGAAATTACTCAGTATAATTTGATGGTTGACTAAAACTAATGAAAAATTTGTCTCACTAACAGCTTCCACAAAGTTGAACTTTCCAACATTAATCTTGGTAAATTAAGACACAGTAAAATGTGCCTTGTTTGCAAAGGATGATTGTCTTCATAAGGTGAGTACTGAAGGAATTAAGATTCACTGTTTAAATAGGATGCTGAACAATTAATTATGTTCATGCTATGGACCCTCATCTCAGGTGTGAGCTTGTGAACTCTTGGGTTGCTTGCTCGCTGCTGCATGGGTGAGCAGATGGTAGGGGATACACACAAGCTATGGCCTCTGTAGTGCCCACAGGATGCTCAACCCCATGCTCGCAGGAGTGGGGGTGCTTGTGAACCCCGTGTCTGTGAGAAGGGGTGTGCAAGTACCATGTAAACATGATTGCAGCTGTTCAGAATTAGTTACAGGTGGGTGTTGAGGAATTCCTAGTTGTTTATTAAACCATAGCAGCAGACAAAATGTTACCTTTGTATCACGGATTCTGATCCTGGATATTTAGTTCACTTATTACTTGTTAATTAAGTGCCACAAATAAGTCATTAAACCACTTGGATCCTAATTTGATGTAAACTGTGCGAGCCCCACAGCATTCCCCCATACCACAACACTGCAGCCAGACATGGCAGGAGGCAGGTGCCCTGTGTGACTTGGGGTGCTCCCACACACAACACCTCTTTTCCTACGGCAGCTCCCATGCTGCATGGCAGCAAACAGAGACACATGTGGGCATTAGGAAATATCTCAGGTAAAATTATTTCTGTGGGAAGCAATAATTTATAAGACTGGTGGTGAGTTGCAGCATACATGCCCTCTGAACTACTTGATAGCGTGGAGACCAGGGAGGTACCCACTCTTCCTTTGTCCTTCATCCTGTTAACGAGTGTCTGACCCTGGACCACTGCGTTCCCATGAACTCTTGGCATTGCAGTGGGGTAACCATGCTCATTGAGGAAGGAGGAGAGAGGTCTCCTTTCCTCTCATTGCTTCCTGGCACAGTTGTACCAGACAGCCAAAACCCTACCTTATCCACTTGCCTGAAGGCAATAATTTTGATTCAGGTACATTATGTGCAAATACAAGTTTCCCTTAAGAGCATGCCTGTATTGCAGCCATTTTCCTTCTGATAGACTTCACTATAAATGAGAAAGTGAAAACCATATGACCACTTGCATCAAAGATAGGACTATATTTTTTCTGCTATTGTAATTCATCAATACAGGATGCTTTCAAGGGTTCATCACACACATTCATACATATTCTATTAGACAGTCTTTGCACTCACATCTGCTGCCACTATGCCTGAATGTGAAACTATTTCTAAACCAAAGGAAATGTCTTTACACCACAGTAGAAGAAAAGATGTCTTTTGAAAAGGTTTTCAGCAAAATGCCTGGCTAGAGATACAAGATGATAAGAACAGGATATATATGATTTTACTCTAACTTCAGTGCCCTAGAAGTTGTTTAGAAAGTTTACTTATACAGGATGGAAATTCCTTTATAAACCTGAAAAGCTTAGAAGAACATGGTCCTTTGTAAAATTTACCAAGCTTCGTTGGTTATAATTTAATTCTTGGCTAATGCCACTATTACAAACATGAAAATAAAACCAAAAACAGTTTGAGAGAGAAAACAGCCAGCTCTCCTTTCTATCTGGCAGGGTCTAGTAGCATAGTAGAGGTGTTTTTAGGAGCTACTTTTGAACAAGAGTGACTGCCTTGCCTAGAGGTTTAGTTCAGCAGTGAGTCATCAGGCAGGCTACCAAGGTTTCTAGATGTAAATTAACCTCTTCAGTGAAGTAAGAGGTCCGGAGCCTTGAATCATTTAGTCTGATCACTCCACAGCCTATGCCTGAAGAAAGCGTGGTCAAAACGTGTGGTCTTCCAGGTACAAACTCCAGGGGAAGGTGCCATCATGTCTGACCTGTGATGCTGGCTGTTCACTTCTAAACCCTCCATTATAAAATATTTATCCCAGAGCGGTCAGTATTTGACCTCGTAAAGGTTTGCCCTTCCCTCTGTTCAAAGGGTAGTATCACAGAACAACACAAAATGACAGTCTAAAATTTGACTGTAGAACCACTGACCTTGAAAACAACTGTGGAAGTTCGTGGATTATCTGGAAAAAACTCAGGAGTGTGAATTTAAATTGGAACTGGCCACCTCATACTTTCTTCAGAAAACACTTCATAGCGTAACACGAATAAGACTTCAACGGGGAGAGACAGAAAGCATAAGAAATAAAACAAGACTCATGGGCTGTTTCTCATGCTTGGTGTTTGCTTTTCACCCTTCACAGCACAATCACATGAAGTAATAACCTTCATGTGCACCTGCACACTGTTCTATGTGCAGATATCCGCATCTGTCTCCTGAATAAACGCTTCTCACACACACCAGGTTGAGGAGAACACAACCAAATGCGTAAAGCTGGGAATTGCATCCAGATGCCAGAATGAAGGGTGTGCAGCTGCTAAGAAGCAT
Organism: Pampusana beccarii; assembly: GCA_013399365.1. Lineage (NCBI taxonomy): Eukaryota > Metazoa > Chordata > Aves > Columbiformes > Columbidae > Pampusana > Pampusana beccarii. Next base: position 3,255 of record VWYH01000580.1, read on the forward strand.
ATTCCCCATCCCTCCCTAACAACACTCCATTTCAATGCAAAGCAGGTCCACTGATGTTACTGGTCTCCTCCTTTCCCTTTGCCACCACACCAAGCATTTCCATGCTCACCTCGCTCTGTAGAGAGCTGAACTGCAGGAACCTCCGTCTCCCGCTTCATAAACTGCCTCAGTCCTCAGCCTCCAGAGGTTGGAGGAATGGTGGGAATAATATGATGTAGTCTCCAATACAAGACTCAGGTCCAGCAGACAGGCTCGTAAATGTATGTCTGCGTAAGCTTTGCTCTTCTGAACAAACCTGAGCTTGTACTTTCCTTCTTAGTAAAAAGCAGAGACTGTGAAGTTATAAAGCTTGTTATTTCCTTCACCACAGAAATACTTCACAGCTGTGTCTCACCTCTGCCTGAGATTAAACATGCAATGAAGGAGTAGGGGCACCCTCTGAATAACCTCAGGATCCTTTCCTATTTAAGTTACATGGATTTGTGCTGCAGGAGTCCTAAAATTCATTTATTCTATTCTACATAAAGCTTTAAATCTGTATGAAACAATTTTAAGTGAAAACTCATCAGGAGCTGTGATGCTCTATGTATGTGCAAAAGCCAATGAACTATCAAATTAAGGAACAAAATGTTCCTTACTGTGTCCCAGCAGAAGTTCTTTCAAATAATCCCATTACAAGTTTCAAGGAATGTCAACCTATAAAGCACAGACAAGCTATAAACTATTCCTTCCTAAATTTAAAGTTTATAATGCACCAATTAAAATTATCTAAACATTTAACACCAGATTGCATGTGACACTATAGATTAAAGATCTTGATCTTCCTTGTTTGCTCCCACCACTAACACAGTATTATCAATCTTTTTTCCTACTTAAGAAAAAAAAGTAATAAATCGTGTCATTCCATTGATCTATTGGAAAATAAGAATGAGCATGTGTTGCTTTTATCATGTATGGATGATCTTTTGTATGCATAAATTAATACAAACTTGTGTCAGTGTGATGCTTGCATATTGATTTTTTTTTTTAATCTAAGTTTCATGTTTCTTCTTGCTTTTACATCAGGGTAATTTCTGGGAAAATGTCTTTGTTTTGTTTGTTGGGTTAATGAATGTGCCAGAACAGCTTGTATTACTTGCATTCAGAGTAAAACTTGCACACTGCTGAACAGATGGGTATTGTGAACTGTTATGATGACAGAGGAGTAGGTTTTAAATAATACATGGAGAATTTTTCTCTCTCGTTAAGTTTCCAATTTCTTTAAGAGACATCTTTAAAACTAATGCAAAAGATTCTTAGCGGAAGCCAGTTTTATTCTGTGTGATTAGAAGCCTTTAGATGTTATGCAGAGAAATATTGGTATCGGAACAAAGGCATCAACACGGCTTTAACTCTGATTTACAGTTTTTGTGCACACAGCTGTAGAGCAAGTGTACACAGTTCCTGGGACTCCCTCAAAATTGCCAGGGTCAAACACACAAACCTCAGTGAACAAAAAAATAGGAAAATAAAAGAAAAAAAAGGTGCTAAAAATCCCTTCCCTTTTCCCCCCCAATTTGCAATAATACTTACAAAGGCTCCCACCTCCCTCAAGGTCATTCCCTCCATCTGTTTTTTCTACTCCTTTCCTATATTTGCCTAATTTTTTCTTCAACTTCTCACCTCCTGTGTCATTTTCGACTGCATAGCCCATTTAGCAGTCAGAAACCCTGTCCGTTTGCATATTTTTCTGAATTCTATTATGAAATAAATTGGTGAGCACAGCAATGTCTTATAACAGTTTCACTCCTAGACTGCACAAACAGTAGATTATTCGGCACACATTTGAACAGAGAGAGGAAAAAAAGCCAAAGCTAAATAGAAAAAAAAAGTAATTCTTCAAATTTTCACTTAGAATACTTTCTGCGAAATGGATAATAGGATGGGGTACTTTCCTAGTCCAACAGTTTTGCTAAGATCCAAACCATAAATTTTAGATTTACACCAATCACAATAATGAAGAAGAGATGCCAGTTGTCAGAATTCATTTTCCCTTTGAATAAGCTGAGCTGGAATGCAATTTAAATGAGATGAGCCAGAACAGTAGATCAGCACATAAGGACTATGGCCCAATATACAAAGCAAACATGTTTTGAATCTGAGCAATGAGAATGCTTTCATTTATTAAGACGTGTACTGGCAGAGAAGGAAGACTGAAAGCCTGCAAGATAGGAATGCTCTATCAGGATGGTCAGCCTGATCTGCCATTGCACACTGCAAACACAGACAGGATAAACTGTGACATGGACAAAAATACCTGAAAACATCCAGTCTTTTATTAGAAGAAAAGCAAGTTCTCCCTTTCTTGCCAACTAAGCTTTCGTTGCTGCAGATCTGCACTGAAGATAACAGCTCAAACAAAACGGTGATGTCTCTCATTCCAGAGTGCCATTAAGACAAGGTTTAGCTTGTGGCAGCTCAAGGTATCAGTTGATCTCAGGTGTCTGCTCACAAGTTAAAGATTTATTTTCTCTTGCAGATGAATGCATGTGCCTTGGAGTAAGCTGCCCACTTGCAGACCGGTTTAAACCCACTTGCTAGAGAGCACCTGGGGAGAGACACAGACCCATCACCACGAACTCCAGTCCCTGCAGATGGACCCATTGAAGCTCACCTGTGTCAGCCACAATGAATAGGATTTACCTGTCCTCTGGCCATTTAGGCTTTAGGTCTGGTATCAGCCTCTGTGGCTGTCCCTACATCAGCATGGCGCTTCGTCCACCGGCAGAGTTCCCTGTGTGTTTCTGGTCCTGCTTGGTCCTCCCTTTGAGCTTCACATTCCGTGCCAGAAGCGAGCTACCAGCCCTACTTCACACCAAGGTACATTAAACCTTTCTGCAGACAGCCAGAACCTCCACGCAGCTTTGAACTACTAGCTGAACCATTCAAAACTAATTATTCTCACTTCCTAAGAATTTGTGAGGTAAAAAACACATAGTCACCTCTAGGGCCATTAAGAGCTGCTCAAGACTTTCTTATTTCCATAGGAAACACTAGATACATCGCAGCTCAGAATCGAGCAACCTGCATTGGATTTTTTCTTTTTTTCAAAAAAACAAATGGTTAAATTTATATCTGCAGTTTAACAGCCGAGAGTTTCCTGCTGTTGAAACATTTATGAGCTGACTCAGGTGACACTGGTTTACTGTTCAGAGCGAACACAAGTATCAGCAGTTCTGTCGAAAAGTGGTTAGTTTTGCTTAGTCTTCATAGCTCCTTAGTACTTGTTAGTTGTTCCTGCTTATATGTTACACATTTCTACAGAGAACCCTTCTCTTAGCACCAACAAGAGATCTGATATTTTCTGTAGGATCACTGGGCAATACTTCCCTCTCAAATAAATTGTCCAGGACATCTAGCGAAGAACTCAGCACTCAACTACCTAGCCACATTGCAAAGGCAAGTTACAGGATGAGACATATAGGTAATTTGAAGTTCAGCCCTTGCAACTACCCCATTTTTTTTTTTCCTTTTTTTTAGGGTCAGTGATGACAGTAAATAGGATTAGTTATAGCAGTTAGCACAGCTGACAGAGTTTGGCTGCACATGAAGGCTTGTGGCACGTGGCCATTGCTTCTGGCAATGCATGGATTATAGAACTGTGCATTCGACTCTTTCCCTCTCCTGTTAGTATTCTGCCAAGTCTCTCAGGGCTTATTCGTGCTTTTCAATAGCACGTATTTTTCAATCTGCACCCTCCTACTTCCCATTAAAATATACTAAATCAAAATGCAATGAGATGTTCTCAACATTTCCCAGTTTAGTCAAGAGCTTGGTTGAGTTTGATTAAAGTTGTGAAGCAATTTTAATTTGAGGGGGAAAAATGAGAGAAGGCAGGAATAATCATAATAGAATTATGTACCTCATTTAACACTTAAAAATGATCTATGAGGCACCAACAAGACACGATGGCTGTCGGCCTCAGTGAATGCAGTAAACAGATCAAATATAGGCACAGTCAAGTGGGAACGGGCACCTGCAGAGTGTGTAATGGAGTAATGTGACTGTGGAAGTGATGGAAGGGAACAAGAGCCACCTAATGAGGCAAGAGCAGCCCTTCCTCTCCTTTTCTCGCTCTGCTGCCTCTTCTTGCAGCCCATGCCTTCTTCTCATGGTGTCATATCCCAGCTCCTTGTGTGAGCCCTTCTCTTAAGGAAGAGAGACTTTTAAAAAAGCGAAGGGAACTAAGATGGGTGAAACAGCACCGGGACTGAGTGTGACTACGTGTGCACAGAGAAGAGTGGAGGGCAAACCACAGGATAAAGACACAAGGAAGAAATTTTTTTTTTCTTTACTATGAGGGAAGTAAAATACTGGCCCAGGCTGCCCAGAGAGGTGGTGGCTGAACCATCCCTGGAGACATCCCAGGCCAGGCTGGACGGGGCTCTGAGCAACCTGAGCTGGTGAAGATGTCCCTGCTCATGGCAGGGGGGGCACTGGGGGAGCTTTGAAGGCCCTTTCCAACCCAAACCATTCTGTGATTCTGTGATGAGCTGCAGCAGGCTCACTCAGCTGATGGGCTAGAAGCCACTGGGGATTTTCCCAGGCCAAGGAACCTTCCAGCCAGTGGGATAAGCAAATTGGGAAATCCATTAAAATACTTCAAAAGTTGTGACCAGAGTGGAGACTTATTGCTCCACAGACTAACAGAAAGTATGGATTCATCCTCTGTACAGTGTAGGTGATGAGACAGGGATGCTGGTGTAACTCATTAAAGCTCCCTCAGTTTCATCAAAAAAAGCTGAGCTCCAGCACCCCTTTTATTGGTAATTTCATAAGGATCCCTCGGCAAACCTTGCGTCCCATTTTATTTTAAATTTCAAACACATTTTCATACCATCTAAGTGCACAGCTGCTTCATCTGCTCCACAGAACAGACTACCAGAAGGTAATTTACAGCTTGCTTTCTCTTTATAAGCACTGAAGTATCCTTTCTTTTCCTTCTTTCATCTCTCTTCCACATTTGAGAGTGGATAACTCACCAAATAAGAAACTGCTTTCTATAAGCACTGCCCAGCTAATAACCAGACAGCTCTTGGCAAGTCAGAGCACCTTGCTCGATTGTTTTCCAAATGAGTGAACTTGCTGCCATTTAGTCAGTGAACAAGGAACTCTACCCAGGTTCACAGTTGTTCAGATGGAAGGATGTTAGTCAGCTCAGAGTATTTTTATTTGAACTCGCCCAGAAAAAAAGCCCTCAAAAATGTTTTGAAGAACTCTTGTTACAGTATAGTCAAAAACTCCATTTTTCCTGTTCTACTCTTTCTCAAGGGAAGTGGAACAAGTAACATAGCTTTCACAAAGAACTGGTTTTGACACAGGTCTTTCCTGCTTCCGAAACATGCTCTGTGATTTTTCTTAATGCAAAGGACTGAAAGCCAACTAAGAAGTATTGCCATCCCACTCCCTCCCCACCACCTTCCCCAAGAGCAATTTTAGTGGAGCTTTGATTGATGTCAGATGAAATTAACTGGAAACATTTAATGTGTTTAACATGTAAAGGCTTAGGGCTCTGTTCACTCAGAATTAGAGACCTTCTGTGCTTCATAAACTCACAGAGGACACTAGAGCCTGAATTTCAGCTCTGCAGCCAGATGACTTATTAAACAGCACCTTGACTCTTGCCATCATTGCTGCATTTCTCTTCATTATTAATAGGTGGAGGGCTTGAAGTGGTGGCAGCAAGGATAGAACCAAAGGTCCTGTGGAAGAGATGCTGTTAATTTTAGTATGGAGTCCACCGTTAAGCATTAGATTAAATTAAGCTGTATTTCCCTCAGCAGCTGTTGAAAATACTGGTTTAACCAAGTGAAAAGGAATATTGTGCTTCAAATGGGAGGATGTATGAGGTTCCTGCTAACAAATAGCTTAGAGAGAAGGGCTCTGGATGAAAAGGGTGGTCTCATAAGGTACCTACTCGAGAGGGAAGTTCTCTTCAGCTTTCTTAAACCTAGAAGAGTCACCAGTAATTCTAAGTACTGAAAGTTGAATCTTTTTTTTTCTGCCTTTTCTCATACTTGTAGCAGCACCCTGGAGAAGAGATGTACATTTCAAAGTTAAGAGATGGTTATATCAAGTTAGAAATAAAATGTTTATGTACTTCCTTTTTGATCATCTATCAAAGGTAGATTAACCCTTATAAGGGATAAATATGAGATACTCTGGGACCCCCAAGAGATGCCTTGGACAACTGCACTTCAGCAATACGAGAAGTTTCCAAGGGATCGAGGGGACCATTTCCAGTGTCCAGAGTTCTATGTCTTGGCTGCACCAAAGGGGAAGGGTCCAAACATGATACAGAACCAGCGGACTAGGCCGACTATCTGCAACTGTCTGTCGATTATTTTCCCGAACCCACAAAAACATTTGAGAAATAAAGTTTCTGTAGTACTCTCAAATTGTAGGTCACTGTTAAGCAGTTAATGGAAAAGAATTTGAAGTAAATGGGTGGGGTTTTATGCAATTATTGCTTTTGTGAGGATTGGCTCTCTTCTGAGAGCCTTGTCCACCTCCTACAGCCAGGACCTTCTCCTGCCCACCTGTAGCCACTTGTTACTCCTCTGGGAACATTCCTCGCACAATAACAATGTCAACACAGTCTTTGCTCAAGGAACAGTCCATCTGAAACTGGTGGGAATCAACGTAGCGTACAGGCTATTGAGAACATGCAGGATTTGAACAATACTCACTTCTAAAGGATTTACTTCTTGCACCTGCTTTTCCACTGGAATTCATCTTTAATTCAATATGTAAGCAAGGCTATTGACAGCAGAATTTTTTTTCCCCGACGAGCTTTGAAAAGTCCATCTATACAAGTACTGACATTATCCTTTCTACCCTCTACTCTTTGCCATTTCTAAATGTATCTGTTTGTGTTATATATTACACTGTGATAAGCCTCATAATCTTTGATTATTTACCAACTTATCTTTAGCACACAATTGATACACCAGGCTCAGAGCAGTTGAGTTTTTATAAGGTTATGCTTCAATAAGACAATTGCACTCTATCACTTAGTTATGACTTACAAAGCTTGCCAGCCATTCTCAAAACCAAGTTGCAATCATGACTTTGGCAGCTTAATTGCTACAACAAATACATTAATGGAGTGGTTACCATAGAACAATGGCTTCATGTTACAGTGCATTAATACAGATTATTGGCTTTCTGAGCCATTTTCTCCCCCCCTCACAAGATCTTGGTAAGAGTTCTACAAGACATTTTTAGGATTATTACATACACTCACATCCTCCCTTCTACCAGATCTTTTGTTTTCATAGTTCCCTTTTACATCCCATATTCTCCCAGAATGCAACAAGACTTGAGTTTCAACTCCCATGCTCTGAAGTCAACCAGAAATTGGGAAAAAGGCTGAAATAAGGCAGACTTTTCCTGCTCATGAAGGATTAAGCCAGTTGCAGAAACTCCACAGATAGACTTATCTCTGAAGGTGTCAAAGAGAGAAGGTTAGAATCCAGCTTATCTGAAATACAGAACCTTAGAATCCAGCTTATCTGAAACACAGAACCAGCTGAGATCCAGTCACACACCACATAATCATTCTCAGTCAGCTCAATGTGAAAGGAAACAAGTCCTTAAACTACCATTGTGAGCTTGTATATAAATATAGGTCCAAAATTACATAAATTTCTCAAAAGTGAGTCCTGCCACCAACTTGATTTAAAGCTTGAGCTTTCCAGAAAATTAAGCTAGAAAATTAAGAGCAGTGAGAACTCAAGTCATGTATTGTACTCTAAGTAATCCTTTAAAACAACATATTTCATTGCAGTTTAGTCCTACAGGTGCATCACTTATGCCCTCTGGTTTTCATTCAACTCAAAACGGCCGTAGGATACCTTGCAGATGAATAATCTTGAAAGGTTAATTAATCAGCATCGATTTTCTAGGCTGTGTGTGAAGCTAAGGAAAATGGAAGCAGTTTTGCTCTCTTTGAGATATTTCTGTGTATTTTCTCTGTAAAATAGCCAGAAGGTATCAAGAAGGACCCATCTCATGCAAATACAAGGTCATACTCAAGGAATAAGAGGCTGGCAATTCCAGTGGGTCATGGGGTCATTTTGCTGTTATTTATTTCCTAACAGAAAAAGAGGAAAAGTTCCTTTTCCATGTCTGTCATGCCTGCAAGATCACCCACACTGTGCAACCACAGATGTTACTACCATTGTGTAAGAAGGAATCAGCCTGTATAGTTCACTGATGCCTGTTTGAAGTGACTTACAGAAAAAGCATCAAAACTATCACATTTCTCAAGTTCTATGTAATACAACTGAACAGCTGGGTTATTTACAATTACTGCTGGATCTATTTGCAGAGATGGACCACAAATTCTGTCCAGCAGCTAATCCTCAGGGTAAAGTCCTTCTGTCATGGAGAGACTTTCAAAACATCTCTAAATATCCCCATGTACATAAATGCTTAGCTATACAGCATGATCCCTAGGTCATGCTTACAAAAACACTGTTCAAGCTCTTGTGATAAATGAATTTTTTGAGATACTGAAAAAGCCAGCATGTGATCTGACTCAGGTTAAACAAAGCAACTGTTCATGAAGCACAGCATCAGTTTGACTTCAAAAGCCACGTGTTACTAAAAAAGTTATGGTCTTTTCCTGAAGCAGCCAAACAGAGAAACACGGAATTATTTTGTCTTTAAACCTGAAAGATAGAAATCTTGATCTCACATAACTAATCACATTTCCTTCAACATGCAGTTTGTATTATGAATTCCTAGGACGAAGACATGAAACAGAAGTGATAATAAGACATCCAGGAGGTGCAACGTTAACTAAGGGATTACATTCCCCCAAATTACATCCAGCACTTTAGAAGCTGTTACCATACATGAAAGCTCAGAAGCATTACTGGTTTTGCATTCTACTTGGACATTAGCCTCCTATTCCCAAAGCAGTGGTAGCAACTTTTCATAAACACATACACACACACAAAAATCACATATTAAGGAGTCAAACTCATAACTCCGCCAAAGTTGTGTCAACGTCTCCACTCTCTTGACCCCATTTAAATATTTATTTTACTGGCTAGATATAAAACAGCAGGAGTTTAACCCAAGAAATTAATAGCAAGCACAAGCCAGACCACCTCAGGAAAAACAAACTGCTTAAACCACTGGGTAAAAAAGGTAAATCACTCTCCTGACAGACTTCAAACCTCAACTAAGCAACCTATTAAAGCCAGATGAGACTGAAGGGAGAGTTAAGGTCAACAACCTAATGATTTGCTGAAAAAACAAGGGTGAATGTCAGAAGCAGGACAAAAGCCCATCTCAGCTTTTCGTCTGTAAGTGTAGGGAGTTGCTGACTCCATCAGGTCACGGGGCATGGAAGTATGAAGCAGTCTCCATCTATCAGGCTCTAATGCAGAGAAGCAGCATTTTAAACTCGGTGTGCCTCTCCTTTCACGAAGGGCAATTATTAACTTGACAAGGCAGCGCTTGGCCTCTCTGTGGAGCTGCATCACACAAACCAAAGCAGAGCTCAGAGCAGTCTGAATTGCCATCCATCAAAGGTGAAAACACACCCGGGACAAGGCATTGCTGTATTTCAAGTGTGATTGAAGCCGATTTCGGGCAGCCGGGGCAGCGCTGGCCCTGCCAAGGTGCCCACGTTGCTGCGCTTTGCTGTAATGGCAGCGCAGAGCTGCCGACCAGGCCTCAGAGTACAGCAGCTCTCAGCAGGGCTGTAAGCTACAGCACTCCCACCCCAGCGTGAAATCAGGACGTTTCCACCATCATTTCCATCCCAGTAAACCAATTTTCTGTCACAGCACTGGCCACAGCAAAAGCCAATGCTGTGCCAACAGCTGCTGCCTAATCCTATTGCTTTGGGATGAGCAGAGACTTATGGAAAGGAGTAGAGTTCTCCAAAGCCTCCCAGGGAGGCTTGAGGAGGGAGATCAGAAGTTCATAGCTCTCCCCAAGGCAGCAAGGAGGCTCCAGGACACAGGAATAGATGAGGTGGCAGTGCTGGAGGAGAAGCTCAAAGCAGCTTGTGTTCAGAAAAAGTAATTTGTATTTGCAGTCTCCAGCTGCTGGAAGTGGAAAAATGTCTATAACCCTGCCTTTGAACCCAGTCACTCTCCTTTCTATCACAAGTCCCAGCTTGAAAATGTAGCACTGACTACAAAACCTGGAGTTAAATACTTTGAGACTAGAGACAAAATCTGAGAAGCAACAGTAAAATAGTTCATCCCACAGGAGATTTCCCTCATCTCTTTCCAGAGATAAGCACCCACGGAGCTGACAAGATAAATTTGCCCTTTATATCTTCCTGGGTAACCAGTGAAGGAAATTAAACCCAATTTCATTCCTGAACATAATACTTATTTTGCTTAAGGAAAATCATGTTTCTCAATTACATGCAGTGCTTCTGATTAAGCATTAGAGATGAGGAGAAAAATAAAGCAAGTTTTGAGGTCTTAAAGTGACTACATATATAGAGCTCTACAAGATTTTTCACGTATAAGCAGAGATTAAGGGTAACAGAGCCTATAATTTGGTCATATTTTTACCACAGAGTACTCCTCTGCTAAAACTATCTGATACCAAGACTTACAGAAACTATCATAGGATCAGGCCTTTTTCTCAACCTGTTAAAGTGCATAATCCTGTTAAAATTATGAATTGAATAAAAGCTTCATCCTTTTTTATAAGGTCCCATGATTATCGTTAGATAATGATAATCACATGCATGCAGCCTCATACTGTTGTCCCAGTTTCTTTCTGAAATAATTTTTCAAATTCTCTTCCCTCAGTAAAAGTTAAAGTAACCTGCTCTAACACATTGTTCAGGATATCTCCCAAAGCAACATCTGTTAATAAAGATAAACAACTGTTCACAAAATATCCTAAATGTATTTTTTAGTTTTCTTTTTATACTGATTTTCAGGCCATTCTGCAAACATAATATACTGTATTGTGTTCCAACATCAGCATGTATTTGTAATCAATAAGGATCTAGAGATGTTTGCAGAAGCAGGATCCCAGTTCACACGGTGTTCAATTAATCAATTGGTTACACAATCCAATTAAATTGATTTTTTTTTAAGATTTCTAAATAAGAGTGCTTCAGCAATATGAAACTCTGTTTGTCTGTATGGCTTTAATCCAGTTTCAGACCTTCCCCAGCTGAGGGTCTTCTCCTAAGCTACAGGAGATATCCTAGAGAAACTGGGCACTAATCTCAGCTGGGCATTCACAACACATTTTAAGTGGAGGAGATGTCTGTGGGTTCAGATAAAAGCTTCCCACTCTCTCCTTAATCACGTTTTAGTCCTGCTAATAAACAAACCAGAAGTGCCACTGCCATGATGCCACATACAGAGCCAACATTTCCCAGTATTTTCTTAGACTGAAACCAAGCTAGAGTAATACAAACACAACTTTTTGCTTAGTATCATAAACTTAACACTTATCAATTAAAAAAACAATTAATTTATCTTATGGTGGACCCGAAGCCCTTGCTATTACGCACTGCTTTACATTTCTAGGCTGTAGATAGGCTACCACAGATGTGATGCTTCACCCAAATCTGGCTGTTATAGGGTATTTTGATCACCAGTTACCAACTAAGGATGCAACCAGGCTGACAATTTTGGGGTCAGGTAGGATATAGCAATCCCCATGTGCTGCTTCTGTGTAGAAGAATCTTTCCTCAAACATTTTTTTTTTTTCTGCTGCTTTTTCAGGCACACAAGTCTGAAGAACATGACATAACTTTTTTCTTTCTTTTTTTTTTTTAGGGCTTCTTAAGTGAAATGGTACTTTTGTTGTAAAAAAATTAAGTAAATTTGCTGACTTCCTGCTAAACTCTGTTTTGCTCCCAGTTTAAAGTGACCTTTGATGCAAAGTAAAATGTGCAGGTGTCAAAGTATATCAGTATCGTATACCAGAGATGTGCACAACTGAGTTTTTCTGGCACTTTCTCCTTCCAATTTATTAAAGGTTGTGTCAGAATAAATTTATGTAAGCAAGGATCAGATTTTATAAGTGGAACATCTTTTGCTTTTAATGAATAAGAGTAGTTTATGAAAGCAGCTGATTAACTAAGCTAACATTTGAGAGATGAACAGTTTCTCCTCACTTTTACCACCACTAGTTTTAACCCCTCAAGTACGCAGACCACACACTACCTGAGAGCAAGAAGAGTTGTGTTGAGCTTCTCTTGCTTTAATGGAACTTTATTAAGTGTTTAGACTTATGCAGATTTTTTTTCTGAAAATAAGCTAGTTCAGCAGACTTTCCAAGACTCTGACCATTCACGAGGTTATAACAACAGCCTAGCAAACAGGACACCTCCATGGCAGATGAGGACAGAACAAAGATGGCCCCTGGTCACAAAGTCTAAATTACAAACTGTTGGAATATCCTGGGGATCATCCATCAGCTATGTAACTGATCCTACCAGCAGAGAGAGATTTAAACTGACAAGCGAGCTCTCCAAGCTACCACAAAGGACAGAGATGTTTGGAGCTCTCCTGCTACAAAACAGCAGGCTTGTGGGTACTGCTTTCTCCACCACAATGGGTGATTTTAGTTCCTGGTTGTATCTTATTATGAGCCAGATTAGAATAAGAGAAAGTATGCCATGGTTACACCACCCTACTTGGAAAACCAGTGCTTGATGACAACATTGTATAGGCTTTGCCAAGCTCTATTAGGATGCAATAGCAATGAAATACAAGATATATGTGTTAATTTCCATCAGCACGGAAATTTTTAAAATCCTGCTGGAGATACGATATTTAGAGCTCACGCCACTCTTAGAAATGGAGATGTCTGCTCTTCTACTGACTGGGAAACAGCTTACAATTTTTTGTTGGATTCCCTCAGTTTGACAAGGAGTCAGACACACTTATTTCTCAGGGCTTCCCATTTAGCCCTGTGCATCAGAGCTCGGGCTGTGGCTCTTCCTCTCCCACCCGCTCTGCTGGGCACACCTGGCAGCCACAGATGCTCTCTGTGCACTGGAATGGGTGAAGACACAGACCTGGAAAAGGCATCTCCATGGAGGTACCACCCGTTACTTCAATACCAGAAAGAGCAGTCCCTTCCAAAAGACATGGAGCTGTCACCCAGTAGCTTTGCTTGTTTGGTTTTTTTTTTTCTGGACAGAACACCACAGAAAGGCATTGCAATTTGACACAAGTAAATCCAGATTTTGGGCCTTGCTATTGGATTAGCAAAATTGGGAAAGTTGATGCAGAGTGCCAAACCCATGCAATCCTATTCCACTTTTCAACATCTGGGACAACTTTGAGTGCTTTACATTGGACTATATGCCATTAGTACCTCTGCAGGCTACCTAAACAAAGCTGAAATAAGCTCCATCATGTGCCTGGTCCCATTCACTCACTCTTGATCCATATGAGGTTTGTACCCCCAAAAAGATCTAGTAGTACACAGATCATCCTCTTTTTAAAACCACAACAAAAATCCCTGTTGGAATTCAGACACAGATCTGTCAGTCAAACAGGGGTAAATGCTAAAGGACCATTAGGTTTCCCATCCCTAATCATTATAGGCTGCAGAGATAATTACCTTCTTGCTCTGGATCTCTCTGAGGTTTTTGGGAAACACCGCTAAGAAAGATTTTTCTTATGCTTTCCATTGGGAAACTTAAAAGAAAGAGTTCTAGGCAGCTCAGGCACAAATATTGCCAAAATGTACCGGAAGCACATTAAAGATTTGGATGGCTTCAGCCAGGAAACGCACCACACACCCCTGAGAGCAGATAATACAATAAAGCCAGGTACTGGTAATAGCGTCTTTGCTAGGCAACCAGTTATCGGCATTCCTTAGGTGTACTGAGCCTAGGCTTAAATCCAAATCAGCTAAGTTCTTCCAAAGATGTAGTTGCTCAGCTTTCCCCAGAGTAATCCTGTTCGTAATAGAAACTAGCAATAAGGATTTAGAAAAGAAAGTACATTTACATATTTTTCCATTAAAAAAAAGTTACTAACACAAAGTTAGTGCCTGCATGTAAAGTTGAAAGTCCCTTGTGTGCACAAACAAATACCATCTGAGAGATTTTTAGTTGCATGCTGCAGTATGTGCCTATCAATTCCTGTTAATTTGAGGCTGTTGGTAAACTGAACAGCCACTTTCCTTTCCTCTCACAAATGTCTGCAAAGATATGAAAGGAAAATAGTCTCAGTTTTTTTCATCTATGTCCACAAGATAAAAGAAGATGAAAGACTCGGCAGCTCAAATCCCTGCCTTTTAAGCATTCGGAGCACAAGCTAAACTGCACGTAAGCACAAACTAAAGGGCCTCTTCCCTGTTATTTCACAATTTTACAGTTCATTGGTGTATAAAGTAGCATCCAAACAGCCTGTAACAATTCTATCACTGCTGTAATTAAAGGATTCCAGCAATACACCACTAAAAATGTCTTCTTTAACTGCTTTCATGCTTTTCCACAGTATATAACCTATGCCACCCTGCTTCTTACCGTATATTTACAGACAAACACATATCCCCCCAAATGGGCCGTTGCTACAGTGCTTCAATATACTAATTTTACTGCACAAATGGGATCCAATAGGCAGTAGTACCATGGGCCATACTATTACAGTAGTTGAAAAGAGAATTTTTAGCAAGAATTAGAAGTAGATGCTGGACAGGTATGAGTCAGTACCACCCTGAGATCTGTTGAGTAATATCAGTTTCAACAGCTACAAGATCCATCCCATAAAGCAATGATAAGTTTGCTCATTGAAGTTACCTACCTACACACAAACACTAATTTCATAATTTAAGACATTTCTCTCTCAAGATTGGGCCCATTTGGTGTATTAGTCACAAGCTCCCCTAGCCATGCTTCAAGCACAGCATAATATAGCTCATAACATGAATCACTACACTGAAAAATCCAGAAGTATATTTCAAGTATAACTTTTACCATAGTCTGTTACTGATCTTTCTTTGATGGATCATAATACAATCACTTTAAAAGTACTTTAAATAATAGCTGCTCTTCAAATGATTTTTTCCTTTTATCTTATTTAAAACTTACTATATCAATTGTCGTCATGATTATTAACACACTGACATTTCAATATTGCTTCCTTATGAATTTACCTGTTAAGTGTTACCTGTTGCATTCACCCCTTTAACTAGGGACATTTATTTCATACGACAGCAGCCTCTTTTACTCTAACATACTTTCTGCTTGTTAATCTTGTAGCTGTGTTCTTCACTTTTATTACTAAATCCTATTGACACCAGTGATAGTTTTATAAGGCTTACATTTGAAATAAGAAGTGCAGGGCTCGACAGCATTGGCAGGAGCACAGGTTATAAGCTGTGCTAAAACAGACGTTCTGCAACCTCTCGTTCTGAGGATGCCGTGTTGTCATAAGGAGTTCATGGCCAGGAGTCATAGGATACAGGTGCCCTTTCCAGTTCTGCACCTGAAGCTTTGATTGGCGTCTGAGAATCTACTTGGTTTTCCTCCATTAGGAAATAGCCCTATTTTATTTAAGTAGTAGAGCCAGAAAAGACAGGCCCTTGCTTTGCGATAGAGGCATATTCCCTGCTTGGTTTCCCGACATTTCATTAGAATAGAATTTGTACCTTCTTGAATATGAAAATGCTAATAAGAGATTAATTGTTGCCAACTAATTTTGGAACACCCGTGGGGAAAAACGCAAAGCAGAAGCAGCTGGTGAGTCTGGCCATGGCAAAGCCACCGTCTCCTCCTCACCTGGGGCTTTTCTGCCTCCTTCACATCCCCAGCTCAGCACCATGAGCCAGAGGAAAAACAACAACACACTCAGGGCAGAGGGGAAGGGCTGAACTCTGCTGTCCTTCAGCAGCCAGGAGCTACTCCTTGAAAAACCAGTTATAGCTGCAAAGCTCCTTTCTTGTGGTATATGCTGTGGGTAGAGGAAATTAAAGGTCGGGGGGGGTTGTTTGCCTTTTTTTTTTTTTTTTCCCTTCCCTTGGAAGAGAAATCTACTCACATATAAGTAATTATAGCAAGTCAGTCTCAAAACAAAACAACATTGAGTTCTTCCCATTCAAGTCCTCTCCTCCCTACCCCAAACCTACTGTTTTCACATCCTCTTATCATGTTAGGGTATTGTTTTTATTCTGCCTGACATGAAGCAAAAAAGTTAATGTGATGCTGGGCACACAAGTATATCCCATGGGCAGTAGCAAAGATTTAAAGTTTGTTAAAAGTGAAGAATATTTCCATTTTCCATTTAATTTCCACTTTTCCTCTCATTAGCAAGCACAGGTCACTCTCATTCTTCTGCTGACAGTGACAAGTATTCTTTTTACGGAATGATTTCATGCTTTCTGCTGGCCTGTACTCTTGTTAGAGGGCTGCTAACCTGCAGTTCGGCCAAAAAACAGAGACAACAAAAAGCAGCTTAAGTAGTTCTACTTAATAGAGAGGACAACTTACTTTATTAAAGGTGAGAAAATTAGAGACTAAGCCTGGAAATAGCCTTAAGCTGAAAAAAATCAGCAACTAGCTTCAGAAAACCAAAACCTACAAGTTAGAAAAATAATTTCAAATAAAAGTCAAAGATCATATTATGGAAGTGAAACCTTTCTGGCAAACAGCTGAGTACATCTGCATAACATATGGCAAACTAATGACCTAGAAACATGAACATCAAAGCAATTTTTTTTTTAAACAACCCAGCTTCCTTATGCATTGGTTGTAAATATTGACACGCTTGTTTAAAGCCACATTTGCCGTGTTACTTTTGTGGCATCATTTCAAATATGTCACAGTTTGGGGAGGTCAGCTAGTCTGAGCTGTGCATTGCACACCAGTTCCAACTGCTCTTCCAAGTAAAGCAACTGCAGCTCATTTTCAAAATTTACCTTTCTCCCTTCAGAAAGCTTAAGAGTTGAAGTTTGCATATACTATACTTTTGTTACACGATCTCCTGTAACACTCAAGATTCAGTAGTACCTGTGCAATTCTAGTTTGGCAGCTTTACTGTCGATTTTCGTTGCCCTAGTTCGTGAGTGGTTCCCCCACATTTTTATTGTCATAAAAGTCTCTCAACAATCCACAAAAATATTTGCTTTTTTGGAAGTTTCACTGCTATTTATTTGTAAAATAATGGATGTGAAGACAATATTTGAGGCACTATTCCATGGCCACTGTACCTCACAGAAGTATTAATACACCAGGCTCTTTAGAATTCAAAATTATATGTTCACATAGTTGGCTTATTTCATTGTCAGCTAGATGTGCTTCACAGAACAATTAATGTATGCTTCATAAAAACAAACAAACCAACCTCACAAAAACCAAAACCATACCACCACCAAACAAACACCAAAGAAACAAAACCACCAAAAAAATTCCCCAAATGAAACCAACAACCCTCTCCTCCTTGGAAATGAAGTTGTTTATTTCTATTAAGGTACTGAATACACCTATTTGTGCTGACCTGGTGACATGTCAACATTTCTTAGTGCATGGAGTAGATGATCCTTCCATGTCACAACCATTTCATCACTAAAACAGATAAAACAGTTCTCAGCATTCTATCTAGACCCTGCAATTCCTGCAACTCCACAGCCTTACATAGTACAGCTACTGACAATAAGTGACTCTACTTGTCTTCCAAGGATGCTGCTTCTGTCGCTCTGCTGTCTCCAATTACAGTAAGGAAACCTCTAAGTGGGAGAGGAAATACAGGGGGAATGAAGAGAGAGCAAGAAAAATTATTACACTGACTTACATTAAGAGTTGAAAAGGAAAGCTTCATTTTGCTGTGATGCTACTGCCAGAGCCCCTGGAGACAGACTGCTCCGGCTCAGCCACTTCATGTGGTGAGGTACGATCAGGTTCTTCAGTGAGAATAAAGAACGGTGCACCGGGTGAATTCTGTTCTCTCTGTGTGGACTCAAAGGCCACAGTGCTCCCCCGCTTGCAGAGACCTTTCTGCTCCTATCAGCCCAAATGGAGTTATGAACACAGGATTTAGCTGTTCGCTAGTCCCTGCTTGGGACCCAAATGAGCTCATGAGAACAGACCAAAGCATGACAGTCGAGTTCTTGTGGCTCAGTGCAGATCACAGGATGGTTTATTTTGGGTCAGAGCGAATGCTTCTCTAGCACAGGAGGTGAAGAGAGCAAACACTGCAGGGTGCCCCGGATTGCACCTCCAACATCCATACTCAGCTTTCTAGAGTCAAAGCAAACTATACCACAGGGACAGCTCACAGATCTCACGTAGGAACGCTGAATATATGGCTTTGTCCAGCACCTCCATTCAGCAAACTGCCCTTCATCAGCTGTCTTGAATATGTCAAGTGTGCAATCATAGATCTTTGCAAAAACCTCCACACCAGGCACCAGTCACTCAAAGCACAGCCTCCAAAGTTCAACTGGATTGTTGAACACGCCCAATTTTAGATTATTTTTTTCTCCCTAGATGAGAAGCTACCATCTAGATAGTGTATATAAAGGCTTGGACCCAACTATCAGGTGAAGATTCAGCATAATGAATTAAGAAGCAACGTATCTAGAAAGTATTCTATATGTTTTTGGTGTTGCAGTAATTAAGGTTATTTTTAAGATAAGACTATTACAAATTGTTGAGTTCCCAGTTGTCTATGAATAAAAACCATGGCAAAGTTGCATTTCTTCTTTTAGCATGAAAAAAAAACATCAGTAACTGACAAAGCTTTCCCTCTTTCCATTTATAAAGGCTTTGTTTTTCCTCTTTTTCTAATGAGTTAAATTAATTTGTTTCACACCATTCCCTGCCTGTTTAGTGTAAAAAACAATGAATGAATTTATGTTTTATTGCAACCATTCCTAGACAGGTTTCTTTAGGAAACCAAGGTGTTTGTTGCAGTTACCACCTGGTACCCTCTGTGTCTATTATTACGCTCCTGTCTCCTGTGAGAGGGGGCAAATCCCTTAGTCCAGATACAATCACAGAAGCAAACTTTACCGATTGACATTTCCTCTTCTGCTTTCTCCCACGAGATGAAGGACACTTAGAACCAACAACATTCTGTGCACCTTGTTTTAAAGTCCACGCTAATCGCAACTTTCAGCTCTGTATTCAGACCTCTCCACAGTGGGGATGGGAAGCCTGGGTTGTGTTTTCACTTCATATCTGCTCCTCCTTTTACGATTTGCCTGATCTCCGTGGAAGGTCAAGGAAGGGCTTTAGAAAGGGAGGGGAAATTTAAGAACACTTTTGGCAGCAACTGCACTCCCACTTCTTTCTGAAGCCAGAGGGTTCAAAGGGCTCTCAGCCCGACTCAAAGTATTTAGGAGACACCATGAATATCTAATTCAAAACAAACGGCAATGGATGGAGCCCCAGAAAACCACCAGGTTAATTGCTCTAGATGCTAATGTGCTTAGAATCAGGGAGCCAAATGTTCCTCAGTCAGTCTAGGTGACTGAACAGCAATCCGAGGGGTTTGAGCTCCCTATCATGCTTTGTTTTCAAAGAGGTAAAAATTCACGGATCTTTCAACATTGTGGGCCAGCGGCCACATCAGTGCATGCTCATATCACTTTCCACTCCATTCAATAATTTTCACATTATGTGAAATACAGAATAATGCCTCAAATTTTAAATTAATTAAAAAAAAAAATCAAATACACCACCAGAACACCAGTGTTATGTCAAATACTTGGTCAGGTTTTTTGTAGAACAAGTTGCAACTTAGCGCTGTTTCACATCACGATTTACTCTAGTCCACTCAGCATTTTTGAACAAAAACATAGAGAATCCTAAAGACAGAATGATTTGAATTATCCAAACAACTGGCTTAAAAGTGTACTTCATTCTATTGAAATCAGTTTTCTCCAAAGCAACACATTTTGTAAAAATTGAAATATCTTCTCAGTATAATTACTGAAAACGTGAGCTTTATGTACCAGTGCAGTACATTAAATACAGACAAATATTTTATTCAATTCACAACAGCAACACAACTCAAAGGAAAAAAATGCAGTGATAGTCTTGGTTCCCTCGTCCAATCCATTTTTTTCTGGTGAGATGCCATTGGTTTCCAGATGGTTTTGCTGTACAGAAGTGATGTACGCTAGAATTGGTCTGGTAACAATGAAAAACAATCAGGCAATTCTGGTTCCAAATATAAATTCATCGCTGTTGTAGTAATCCATTCACTTCTTCCCCACCCTCACCATCTCCTGTGATAGCAGCCACATTAGTAAAGATGTAATAATAAGTAATAATAAGTAATAATAAAGTGTAATGTGTTAGACATCATGCACATCACCACATTGAGACAGTCAGATAATTGAGTCCCACCCAAAGGGAAGCTGCATTTTTTTCCTTGGGCCTCATGCACATTGTGATTGTTAAAAGAAGTAAAGATGAAGCCAGGAATGAATTAGCAAGAAACCAAGGACAAAGCCTTCTTGCTTCATTCTGATTTTAAAAAGACTTAGCACTAGGAAGTGATGACTGCATGACAACCACTGAGTATTAACTATCCTGATAAAATTTTATATGACAGCCAGTAACACCACTACTACCCCCAACATAAAGCAATCGTTCTGGTAACTTTGCAGTCCTGGAACTCTTGAACCAGCTGCCAGATCAAACGAAACTATTTCCAAAGAATAGCATCGTGTCCACATTCTGACTGCAAGAAGCCTCTGTACAGCAAACAAGGAAAGAGTAAAGAGAAGCTGGTGGCACAAAGGCAGGTAAAATGGCCATGTATAGTAAAACAGCAGGAGGCAAAACCATAGCGTCATGTTGGAAGTCTTTAATGAACGGAAACAGTGGGCAATACTGAAGAAGATTTGTGCAGCCAGAAGAAAAAGAACCATTTAACCGGTCTGCTGCTTTTCCAAGAGACTTTGTTCAGCCTTGAGTCTGCTGGGCCCAGTCTTCAGCAGTAAAACGGACAAACCCCTGGACTGGCTTTTTTCTATTCTGCATAGACACAGCTTAAATACAAGATCTTTAAAAGAATTTCAGATGCTATTTCAAAACCCAAAACCCCACAATTGTATGAGCAAGGGTGTTCAAAGGTATCAAATACAGATATTAATGACCAGCTGAATACGAGGCAGCCACTAGCATGAAAAGACTGAATATTTTAGCTTTTGGTGGAGCATGCAGTTTCTGAGCAGAGACTTGCTTTAGGCTGAACTGACCGGTTTTTTATTATTTATTCATTCTTTATTTGCCTGGAGCACTCATTTGCCTTACAAAACTTTCCAGTCATCTCAGTGTGGCTCAAATCTGGAAGTCAGACTCAGCTGCTTCCCAGCCAGAGTCTCCAGAAGGAATCACACAGTGCTGAGAGACCAAACACCAGAAAGTACCAGTGGATACGTGGTTCTGTGGATAAGTTATGGAAGCATTTGGGTAATTCCTTAGCTATTCTAGTGTAAATCAGTTATCTGAACCCAAGTAGAAGGGCAGAAATCTTATTATAAGCACCTATAATGCCATGATGGGTGGTGTTACTGCTGCCTGGAGACCGCAGTGTGCAATCTGTGCCAGAGGTCCACATATTACAAACAGTTCCCTTTGTAATTAAAATAATACACTTGCAAAGAAAAACTCAACTAATGAGCAGTTTTCTTAACCTTAAACACAAGCTATTATTTCCCATTTTTCCCTAGTCTCCTTTAGGTCAGATGAGTTATGTATCCATTTCTCCATTGCTGGTTTAGCAGAAGCATCAACAGGTGAAATCTGGGGTATTAGTCAGTATTAGATAGTCATATCAAGCAAGTGTCACATCTGCAGGACTCCTTTTGGAACGCTCTTCAAAAGAAGTTCTGAAAGAATAAGTGTGACAGGAGGAAGATATAAATTCAAAATAGCACAAGTAGCTCTAAGCAGCACTGAAAAAGCAGGACACATGATGCAATGTCTAACAGAAATTCAGACCACATAGAAATCCACGATAAATGATTCATGCACTGCAGAGTTGATAAATGACACAACAGAGCCATTTTAGTAACAGAATGGAGACATATTCCTAACTGAAAGGAACAGGATAAGTTTGTGGCTCTTTAATAGAACGAGGTTTTATATAATTCTGTTAGGGGTTCTCCCCACTGGAGTTGAGTAAAAACAGAGCATCTCCCTATCCTTTAGGCAAGTAAGTTAAACAGCATTAAGCCTCATCAGGAATCAGTAATATCTCCAAGTCCCTTGCCCCTTCTAAATCTGAAAAGGGGAAAAGAGTGAATGCAGCACTACAGGATGCTTTAAACCAAAACATGATCCTGGCTCAGGGTGATCTGTCTCACTTCAGTATTGAGGGGTATTTTGCTGAGAGTACAGTACTTTTATTATAATCTCATTTACTTGTATAGGTTAGTGCATCATCAGCCTACCTTCTGACACAGTCCAGTCATCCTTTAATATCAGTTCTAGAGAGTCAAAGGTTGCTTTGGGCTCATGCCACTCCTGTCCCCAGCGTAATCAACCCCATTCAGTGACAGTCACTGATATTAAACAGTGCTGCCAGCCAAGTGTTGGAGAAGTAACCAACCCACTGATCTTTGTTAGATAGAGATCACCCTTTGGGTTATCTGCATGGCGAGTGGGTCTTGTACAGCATACTGCCTCATTCCTGTATAATGCAAACTGTTTAACACGCTTTCAGAAAAACGAGGCCCTAGACTGTCACAGGAAAAAAGNATGAAAAAAAAAAAAAAAAAAAAAAAAAAAAATCAATTAGAGCCTTCTCTCAAAATCAATTAGAGCCAGCACAGTCTCCTGGCATTGACCCCTCTCTGAACCAGAATAGCAGCAGTGCCGCCTCCTGCTCCCTCTGCCCAGTTCGGCAACAGGGAGGTGACAGGGACCTTCCTCTGCTGGGGGGCAGATGCTGCCCCAGCTGCATTAAATCCATGTTTCCTCCACGGCCAGGTATTGTGAAATTCTGACTTCACAGACATCATGGCCCTAAATCTGAGCAGAAAAAGTCCTAAGTAGTAGATCTGTTCTCCCTCAAAAAATGATTATTCAAGACACAAAGAAGCTGCTTTTAGAAGAACCAGATTATTAAGCTTTATGCTACAACTTGAACAAGTGGAATACAGCAGCTTTAACCTTATCTGCCATCTGAAGCTGCTCATTGATTTTTGTTCATCTTGACAGTAAATTTCTCTCCCAGACTCTATCTTGATGCCCAGTAATACACTTTTCACATCACTGCAGCCTGTTAGATAAACCAGCAGATAGGTAATTCAGAGAAGCAACAACCTGTGTGTATATATATATATGCAAGATGTTAAAGTTTCTTAAAGGTCCCAGACTTTCCATTAAGCCCAAACTCAATTTGGCATTACCCACAGTATTATCACCACACATCGAATCTTTGATTTACAAGCAGTGCTTCCATGGGAATCTTTGCACTGTTTAAGTTACTGCTGCTTTACTCTAGAGTGAAAAGAATGCAGACAAGCTATTAATCATCAAGAAAGGACAGGGGCAATTTTGGCAATACATTAATCCTGTCACCAACTGGAATGAAGTTAATCAAGGATATACAAGAGAACTGATAATACTTGGTACTTCATTTTGCTGCTATGTTACATCAACAGGTTGTTCGCATGAAGAGGCACCTATAATCCACGCTTCTTCATCTTCTTGTGCATGCCATATTTTGCATATAGTCTCCTTGTCTAGTTCACAGTAAAGCAGTCCTGCATTAGCCACTGAAGTGCAACGCAAAGCCAGGAAAACCTATTTGTAATCCAAAGAAAGGAGATTTATCCCCCTACCAACATCCATAAATATAATGGTTTAATACCATAGAACATTCTGGCCATGGCTTTCTTGCATACAACATGGCACCGAAGTGAGTCTAGTGAAATAAGTGATTAGTTGCATTAACAGCCTGCCAGGCATTCATCATTTGGAGTACACCAGCAAAAGAGAGAAGTTGCTTCTTACTTTTTTGGGAACCAAAACTGGGACTTGGAAAACTTAGGTTTGGTTTTCTTTTGTGTCATAGCATTCCTGCAGACAGAGCAGCGCAGGGATGGCCCTTCAGTCTTATGGGCCCTATTCCCTGTATGAACAGCAAGAGAAGTAATTCTCAACTTCACAGCAGTATCGGGAATATAAATATTTTAAAGTGGGACTGTGCTCCAATGCTAGAGCTCATGTGACAACACCAGCAGCCACACATCAGGTTATTTATGGAATAATAGTCAAAACTATGTTTGCAGGTCAGTTCTCTTTACACCAGGCATTCCCCCTTCCCCCTGCCTGGCCAGTCTCCTCAGTCATGAATACTCCAGCTGCTCCAGTGTGGAGTTTGAGAACAGCAGGTACTGCTTCGGAAACATCATGGGATTTAGCAAAAGAGGAATGCAGGATAAAAGGGAGGTTCATTGACAGCCCATTTGCTTTACTACAAAGTTTGCAGGGGTGATATTTAACGCCAGTTTTAACAACGATCTTATTGCTTTGTTAAACAGCGAGAGGCTCATATTGAGGGGAACAAAGCCGGATAATCACTATTGGAGAGGGACTCGTGAAGAAACAAGAACTTAAGACCTTGTATACTGACATCTCATGAATTCATACAAAGAAACATGCATTGACTTTTGCTCTTGCTGCATAACCTTTAGTACAAAGCCAGCCTATACCTTAATAAAGTAGCAAGTTAGCCAGAAAATGCCAGTATTTTTGCAAGAGTAGGAGAGGGAATACGAGAGAGACAAGCCATAGTAACCAAAGCCACATTATTACTGACAGCACAATGAATTCCAAGGCAGGTTTTTTATTTTACATAGAAGTACAAGAGAAGTCCATGTAGTGCTACTAGGGAAGAGATTTTACCACATTAGCTCTTCAAAGTCTATCAGAGGTCTCTTTTTGCTCCTTCTACAACCCACTAACAGCCTCCACAGATGGTCTACACACGAGCTGCCTCCCTAGTCAACATTACGACTCTCTGATTAAGCTTGCAAGCAGTTCTCAGTCTTAATCTCAAGTCGTGGTTTGCAGCCAGCTGCATCTAGTTCTTTATGGCAAAGTAGAGCAGAACAGAACTCTGCACAAGAAGTCAAGATAGCAACACAATTAATAAAGGTTATAAGTTTGTATATACTAATTGTAAGCAGTCATAAATTACCATGTGCCACATCCAAAACAAATACTATTTCTTACCACTATCTAGCAAAACCCAGGATGACTGCGACAGTACACATAATTCTCTTTCTTTTCACTAGGTCCTGGATATAGAAGAGTTGCAGAAACTAATTTATTTGAGAGAAGTAATCAAAAGGCTCATTAAAAAAGGAAAATAAAAAACAAGTTTTACTACATAGAACATCATGGCTTTTACAGCTGTGACAACGAACCTAATGATTATTCTGCAGTAAAGCTGGTGGTATATGCTCATGAAGGGCAGCATGCATTTTCAGCTCAAAGTAATATGCTCTCCTAAAATGTGTTGGGTTTTTTGGGTGGATTTTTGAGGTTTGTTTTGTTTTTTGGGGGTTTTGTTTGGTTGGTTTTTTATAGGAAGAAAGATTGTTCTTTCTTATTTCAAAGGAAGTACATATTTTTTTAAATCAGTACTCAAAAATCCCTGGCACTTCTTTAGAACTGTTACCTTATGACAGATTGTCAAAAAAAAGAGTATCTATTCTCCTTACACAAACGGATGGTGAAAGGCAAGCTCTGATGAGAAAACACCTTTGGATACCTTCAAACCAGGTCACCCTCCTCCTACACAAAGAGGAGTCATTCCAGTGCAGCTAAAAGGTAAATTCGACCCAATTTACACAGGACTATGGAAGATGACTCCGAGAACGCAGGTTGAATTCTTTCATCACCAACTCAGATACATCACAACGATTACAAGGAAACAAATGCATTAGCATGCTTCATTCTAAAGTAAAGCTTAATATCTTAATAAGCCTTGAAGACCAGCATGCAGTCCCACCTCAAGAGACAAGCTATAAAGCTGCCACTGTTTCTGCAGAAAAACCTTTTCACAATAACATACATTTCCCTACAGAGATTTCAAGTTCAGAACTTGACTCAAGTAAAGACACAGGTGCTGGCAAACCATGGTTTTCCTCATTGCTTCTGAAGTATTCCCCAACATAGTCAGTTCCAAAAATCAAACAAAACTTCACATAAAACAAAAGATACTGAGCTAAAAAATAAAAAAGTGAAAAACACCGCTGAAATTACCTTTGTAGTAGAAACATGGAAGAGACTATACAGATACCCTACA
Organism: Pampusana beccarii; assembly: GCA_013399365.1. Lineage (NCBI taxonomy): Eukaryota > Metazoa > Chordata > Aves > Columbiformes > Columbidae > Pampusana > Pampusana beccarii. The sequence goes on from VWYH01000580.1 coordinate 29,528, forward strand.
TTTAACAACTTCTGTCTTTCGCATTCACAACAAATGCTAAAACATCTCTTACACAATATGTCCCAATATTAGGATTAAAATCATCTTTCACCAATGTAAACATATTTACATACTCTCACATAACCAAATAGCGCGTACTCATATTAACAACACCAAAGAGCCAACCCCCTAACTTTAACAAAGATGGTACTTATATTTGTATAGAAGTAAGAAAGAGTTAGAAAGGTAGTCAAACTTCCCAGTCAGAATTGTTCCTCCCAAGAACAAGGAAGTAAATTACACATTTAACCGTAAAACCATTTCTTTAGTTTACCTTAGAGCGGGATGTCGTTCTCCAGAACTCAGTTGACCTTGATTTTCTTTCCAGAAAAATATAATAAATGCTATAGCTTCACTGTTTGCAACCCCCTTTAAACTATCAGACATAGAAAAGGCTGCTAATGCCTTTTATTTTGCTTTCTTGACCCTGATTGTCCTTTCCTTCTCCTGGACCTCCCAGCAATTAGAGAACTGATTGAGATTTGTTTCACCTGGTGCTCGTTAGGCCTGAGTCTCCTTTGTGAGCAAACTGTGGGTGTTCAAACTCAGTGCCCTTTCACAAAGGCCTTTTCTTAATATTCCTGTTCTCTTGGTTTTAATTAGTTACTGTGTATTAGAGTTATGTTTCTCCAGACTTTGTCTGAACCTTCCTTTCACTCTCCACACTCCCCTCTGCTCCATTGTTCCAAGCCCTTTTTCTTCTCTTAGCCATAAAAACCAAAAGTGATAAGAAAACATGCATTCTATGCAGTAGAAAACATGGAATTTTCCACAGCTTTCTTCAGGTGAAAAACACTGAGGCCAAGAATTCTCAGGTACTTTCCTATAATCAGTGTGTTCCCTGAAATGATGTGTCTTGCTTGCCCTGTCTATACCCTACAATATCTATTCTGCAAACAATAACAGCTTTTTGTAAGACAGACATTCTGAGAATTCAAGTATTAACAATGAAACTACTGCACTGGCACTGGTATAACATTAACAGTCAATCTGGAGAATGAACCTGGGTTTAGAGGTGATCATCACTTTATGAAGAACCTTTTTGGTCTGGTCTCAGGCAGGAGAGCAATCACTGCAGGCTGGATCCGCATATTGAAACTGAGAAATCCGTGCTTCCCTCAAAAGTGCTCAGTGGCTGCTGAAAGTTGGGCTCTCTGCTATTTACTGTCTTCAGCTCCCCAAATTACTGCTCACTTCTGCTAATAGCAGCATATTTATTACTGATTTCAGCTCAACAGAATATTTAGGTACATTATTTTTCATTTCAGTTAGCTAACTAAAACTGAAAACTGAAACACTACTGCGAATTAATGAAATATGTGCATTTTGCCCATGCCTGTGGCTGAAAACAAAACCAATTTTGTAAAATGGAACCATGAATGGAAAACAAAGCACAAAATATGCAAGTGGCTTAAGGTGTTGCACAGGAATAGCAGAAAACAATTGCCCACAGAGGCTTTCTGCTTGTGACCCTGAGTCACAATGTATTAGCAGAAGATGAAGCAATCTTTAGCAGAATGAATGAAAGACACGATCACAAACTGCAAGTGACCCTCTACATGTTGAGAGCGACAGGCGTTAGTGGCAGGGTCTGTGCTGCGGGAATACCAAAGGAGACAAACGTTAGGAAGCTCATGCTCATTCACACAGCGATATAAATTAATAACTACATGAGGGATAATACAATATGAACAAAGACATCAGATCATTGCTAGCAGATCCTCCATTAGAGCGAGAGGATGAATTTATGTTTCTAAATTATGCTAATCCTTTTGCTAGGACTTTGCTAGTTCTTTGTGTTTCGCTTGAATACTCAAAACTCGGAAAGAAGGTTAAATAAGGTTTCTTCAAAAGAAAAAGTTAGTTGAAAAATTAGGAAACTAGAAGCACAAGAAAGAAACAAATAAAAAGCAACCCCCAAACAGATGGAAGTCAAATATCTCCCTTTAGGGATGACTGTTATTCCTGACAGCCCGAACCGAAGATTTTCTATGGTTTGTTTCAAGACAAGGGGAAAAATGTGTATATTTGGGATGGCAATATCAGAATGCTCTCAGCATTATTTTGGGAGACATTTATAGACTGTGATAGGTTTCCAGAAAGACAAAGTATTTTAGTAACATGTCTTTATATCTGTCATAAAGAATCTTTCACAAGTGCTGTAAAAGTTCCTGGCCAAGAAACAGTGTTAAGTCTCTCTTTTATAATGTTCAATTTTTGAATGATAAGATTTAATATATACATTTTGGAAAGTAAATTATATCAAGTAGTTACCAAATTATGCAGCAATGAAGATGGGTAGAAAAACTCTTCACAATAACATCTTATTATGGTGAAAACTATGATACCTTATGTACAGGCTAGTTATTTAATACTATACAGCTGTTACATTAACCACTACTAATTACTATGGAAATTATGACCAGAAGGTCAAGGGGTTTTATAAAAGCAAGATATAACTGTGGCGAAGGTGGAAAGTGAAAATATATTATCAGTTTTGCCACTGATCTTAATGTGTGTTGTGAAGACGTATTATCACATTAAATGTTCCACTACGAACAGACTAACATGTGGCTTCCTCCAAGGGGTCCATCTTTAACTGAAGAAAGACATCGTCAGTGTTTTAATTTAGGAAAACATCCAAGTGCATGCCTAATTTTTCCCCAAGAATCACTGAAAAATCAGAATTGGGAACATTTCCCTGAAAACAGCAGAGAAATACAGGACTATGGTGTCTGGTAGCTAAAGCACTTGGCCAAGAGGCTGGAGGTAGGAGGCTCAGGGCTTTCATAGTCTGAGGGAATTCAAATTTTCTGCTTCTGTAGAAATTTAGAGACCAGGAAACTAGGAGCCTGCAGAAAGGTAAAAGCAGCCCTAGAGTTTCCATTGCAGGGAGCAGGAGAGCCCCGAGCTTGATTTCTGCTCCTTTGATACTGCTTTGGTTTTACATCCAACACGACTTCATCTAAAAAAGCGTAAATAATCTTGAGGTCTAAGACCTGAAACGCGCTGCAGGATTCTTTAAGTACTGTTAAAAATGTATTAAATTCTCTCTCAATGCAACCTTGCATGGTATGTCCTCCTCCCTGGTAAAATGTGCTGCTCACTTTCTAATCAATGAGATACTGAACCCATACATCAGACTAATAACGAGTAATAGGCTCAAAGGTTTAAACACTGTGCTGCAGAATAGGTAGAAAAATTCTAGTAAGTTATTTTCCTGGGATAACTCTTTCTGAACACGCTTCCACTCACAATAGATGTGGGGGTGGAGAGGTTTAAATGACACACATCATAATGTGTCTTCTTGAGTATCTCAAGCTAGGTTGTGGTCTGAGAGAGGCAGAGCCGGAAGTTCTAAGACAAATCTGGTGAGTTTTACAGGGTTTGCACTGCTGAATTGGAGTGGGGCCACCTTGTCTCTGCAAAGAGGTGTCTTAAATCCTTCTGAAAAGAATGCAAGGAACTTTACAGTGACCCGCTTTCAAATAATCTGCTTCAGGAAAATTTCATCCTAACTACAAGGCATAATAGTTGGTTTTCTCTACAAAGAGTCATCCTGGATTCACTGATTACTACAAGTCTTCTTATTGACACCAAAGGGCTCTGAATTAAACTTACTGAAAAATATATAATAAAAAATGATGTTTACAAGTGAAGCAATTCTGCAAAAGCACTAATACTTTTGAATTGTTGGCTAGCTAAGAAAATCTAGTTATGATGATTTTCCTAGTGTTTGAGAACTCCCTGTCTTCTGCCTACTTTCCCCAGAAAAAAAATATTGCTGTTCCCTCAGCAAGTAGCAAGATTTCACAAACACGGAGCTTTTCATAAAATGGACCTACTCAAGGCTATTCTGTGAAAAGTATGACATTCATTTTGCATTTATGGTAATGTTTAAATAAATACACTCCCCAAAGTGTTTCTCAAGGCCCTGGAGTGCCGCACAGAGTGGATAGATGGCTTCCAGTCATCTTCATTACAGAAAGCAGATTAACATGGCAGAGCAGCCAGAAGAAGAACATGCGAAGAACTTACTCAAATGACACTCCTGCTTTGATAAAGATGTTAACAACAGTTATTAAAGAGGCCAGAATAAAAAGGGAGCTAAAGAAAGAAGTTTCAACAGCTGGAGATGTACAACTGCTGTCTTACCATCTTCAAGTCCATGCTTTATACCACAGCTACCATGAGTGTGCAAATCTGCATTGAGGGACACACATTTATTCCAGAAAATGTGAGGTGGGAAGGAGCACTCTCGTAACAGAACTAATAGTGAACTGCACAAATCTGTCTGAGGTTGAAATAAATTCTCAAAGTATTTGTTTAATCAGAAATAAAAAAAGTACTTCAGCGATTCTCCTTCACTTTGTCAGGAGGACTGAAGGGAATGGGGCTGGAGTGGTAATTAACGCAGTATCTCTGCACCTCAAAGGATGGTAGTCCTGCAAAACATTATTTATTTAATAATGGAAATAAAATATTAATTTTCTCATCCGGCAAAGCAAATACATTGAGCATTTTCTGTTGCATTTGTATTAAGGTGAGACAAGGAGACTGGAGATTCAGTCCTATTAATAATAGATAAATATGAGATTTTCTTGTGTAGTTTGGAGAGGTGCACAAGGCTTAACAAATAACAGAGCAACACATTTGCTCCTCTTAGTGCATAATAGAGACAAGATGCAGATGTGACATTTGCAACAGGCTGGAAAGAAGTTCTGTGGATACAGGAATGAGGGCTGCAGGGATTGACCAAAAGCCACTAAGCCCATGAACTGAGTGCTGCATACTGACTTAATCCCCGAAAAAGGAGGAATAAAAGGTGGGATGGGATGAAAGGAGTAAGAAGAGCATTATAACAATGAAATCCCCAGGGCTAGCGAGAAAAACTGTAGGGCACCTCAGATTAGTTTTAATAGAAGGAAAGATATTCAAGAGGGATTAAATTTGGAATACAAGGCTCAGAAGAGGGTTTTCCTGCTACAGTTTTAGGATGATAGAAGGATGAAAACTAAAAGACAAAAACCACTGCATTTTGTCAAAAAAAGATGCCAAAATTCAGGTCAGGATTTCAGAAGCACAAAAGTGACAGAAGTACAGATTTACGGAGTCTGAAAGATGGACCAGAAAATGAAAAGAGACCTAAGCATGAACACGAAGCCAGTATCCAAGTGAAGGCCAAAGACTGGCATTGCAATAAAAAATAGGGAGGTGAAAGCATGAAGGAAAATGCCTGAAAAGACTGAGTTTGAGGATGGGGCAGCACTTTAAGGTGGCTGAAAAGGACAGGTACCAGAGGTGATGGGTAGACAGAAAAAGTGGGGAAACAGACACCAAGAAGTGAAGTGGAGGGAGCAAATCCTTAAGAGACAGCTACACCAGGGGTTTTTATTATAATAACTAAGAGTGCTGTTTTGCTTGGCCACATCACAGTCAGTAGTCAGGCAGCACACAGCTGGTAACCAGCCGACAGTGCTGTATTTACTGCAGTGAGCATCTGCGTTACTGCGGCTTGTTCCACCACCACATCCCCAGCTTCTGTTTAGAAATTCCCAGAGACACGGGAAAAGTGCAATGTTTTACGGGGGATATTCCCCCTTTCGTAGCTGGAGCTGCAGGAGTGACGGGGCTGTGCGTTAAGCGCTGCACCGCATTTAAGGTAGTGATTCAGTTTTAAACGCATCATTCAACAACCAGCGATCTACAGCGACACTCCGTACCTTCCGGCTGCAGTTCCCAATTAATATGATATACTGGAGAGTGCGGCTGTTGGAACAGCGGTGCTGAGGGTGTAAACAAGCCAGTTAAAAGTGCGTCAGGCTTTGTTCAGCCAGGGATCACATCCTTGTTGTGAGCTGAAGCATCACACACGCTTCTTTCAGGTTAACTGACAGACTGCTGCTATGTAAATCTGCGCTTTGAATCTAACACCATGCCTCTCCTGAGGCTGAATGAGTGAGAAAGTGAAATTAAAACAAACACACCAAACTTGTGGTATCTCACATGGCAACTTAACCTTCCACTGGGGAGTGTAACTCTGTCCTTGAGGCAGGATTACTCACGAGTGCCGTATATAATAGTGTCCCAACACCGTCAGAGAAGAGATGGTATTTCCCTAAACTGTCTTACCAACTACAAAAGCTGAATCAGAGAGAATTGTCAGTGTCACCTCTGATTCCCTGGAGAAATGAGTTAAACAATCTCTGACAGTCATTACCAATGTTGGGCCTCCATTCCAATCCTACCTCTGGTAACACGCAGGCAAAGTGGCCCATTGTCATTAAATACACAGCTCTTCTCATCACTTGTGGATGTGTAGCAGTGGGGAACACGTTCCTGTATGAGCGTTGTTGTCCTTCTGAAAACTCCAGTCATCACACCAAGGATGTATCCAAGGCTGTCCTGGCATTCCTGCCCCATCTGAAGCCACAACTTGGTTTTGCAGGAGAACAAGCCATGAAAACCACAGCTGGGCTGCAATAATCCTGTCTCTGCCATGTTGTGGCGCTGGCACAATCCCAGACACAGCTGGGAAAGATGCAGTTCCTGCTGTATCAGTAGGTCTCAGCTCATCTCCCCAACCCCCTTGCTAGTTTTGGGGGTGTACTAACAGGGTGGAAGTCCTGAGACTCTATCAATACGCCTTTGACCTCCTCAGGCATCACAAATATTTGAATACTCTACGTGGGAGTGAACTTGACAGCTGAGGGGTCTTTCTCACCTGATGCTGAAGATACTGGTTAAATGTACCTTTGTCTGATTTTCCGTGACATTGCCCATGTCCTTAAATAGTCTTTGTGTCCTGTCTGGGTGGTTACCTGAGTGTGGATACAATTCAGACCTAAGTCAACTCTTTTCCTCCTTTAGTATTCAACGGTATGCTCTGTTTCTTCTTACAGATTCTATGCACACTATTAAACAATTTAAGACACAGTTAACCAAACGGCATTTGTTGGGGTTTAATATTCTACACTAAAGTGCATTATGCTGCACAAGAGGCAGTGGCTGTAAGCACCTGTTTAAAGCCCTTGAGACGAAAGATGGACGAAGGCAGTGACATACAAACTGCTTTGTCAAAATAGTTCCTGCTCCTTTTCATGCCAAAACTCCAGAAACATGAACATTGTCTACCCAGTCTTCGAGTCATGCGATGGTGTGAAAAAGCCATTGCCTGTATATCAATTCAAGGATATCTGGTTTGAACTCAGCCACGTGGAACATGACTTGTTGCCGCAGGAAAGCTGGGCTTTCCTATCAACCTCTGTTGCGCCAAAAACGTCGGCATTTTACAGCCCAGCTGTATCGTTCAACAGGGAGAGCTGAGCCCAGAGCCCAAGCGTGGTGTTTGCAATGACGAGAAGCCAAACTGCAAGGTCCTGAACCGCTATTGACCAGTAGCGACAGCACTAACGTACACAGATGAGCCTCTGAAAAGAATAAAACCAGCAGTTTTTCAAATTTTGCAAATCGTAAAACCTAAATTCTAAAATCCTCTATTTTCCCTGTTGCGGCTTATATAAAAACCGGGAGATCTAAGAAGACAGGCAGAAGGTAAACTGTACATATAACGTCTAATCGGTCATCTGAACAAAATACTATTGATCTTTTCTGAATGAATACTTACAAATTAAATGAGTAGTCAAGACACAATGAAAAAAGTTTCAAGTATGACTATGCTATATATACAGTTTTACATTAAGATTAAATTAGGGTAAATCAATTAATCCGTCAAAATCGGAAGAGAAAGGAACTTCAGGTTCTATAATTCAATGAGTTTCAAAAATAGAACTTAAATGCATGAAATTGTGCTCTGATCCATATGCTTCCATGGACAAACGCAATTACTGCCGCTCATAAACAAGTTAATTCATGTGGGAGAATATAGTTCAGAATACCTTATTTGTAAGCAACATTTCACAAAAAGCACACAGAGCTGGGGTTGTACTATAATCAATAGTAACGAATATAGTGCCAGTGAAATGGACAAAACTATGCTACTCTGTTGGGTGTATTACCTGGGGGTCTGACTCAGTTTTCTTTAAAATAAGGAAAAAAACACATGTCCTCTCACATAGCAAAACCAATTAGCTATTCAAGCTCTCAAAAAAATTCTCATTAGCACAATGGTAAAAATACTTTTATTTTTAGACAAGGCAAAAATCTCAGAGCGGCTCTAAAATCCCAGCTTTATCAGTGGTTGTTCAGTCATTAAGCAGAGCCCTCTCCGAAAAGAAACATTCAAAATGGGAGCTGTTACATTGCCAACAAAATTACAAATGCTAGAAATTCTTGATTTTTGTCATCAGACTCATAAATTAGGATGGCACAAAACCTTATGATCAACCAGTCAGACCTTTTTGTGACAAAAGTTCCTGAGATTGCTGTTAATTCATTTGTCCTTGAACTGTAGGGCTACAGTAGAAAAATACACACTGATGAAGATGTTTTAATCTCCTAACTGTACATCTGATCTTGTGTCTGTCTACTTTTTAAACCCAAGAGACATATGCATTCAGTCAGACTTCCAACCAATGTAATCTTTCCTGTGGTATCAGCCAAATTTGTAATTTTACCAAAAATATTGAAATTCTTTCAACAAGCTGCCTTTTTCAGAAAAACATCGTTATTGCTATAAACTCTAAAATTAGTTAAATCAGTCTCCTCAGAGATCAGAAAGAGTTTTTAAAGTACCTAATTCTTGTTAAAAAATAATTTTTAAATCACCTTTAATATGACACATCTCATCTGAATTTTTTTGCCTCTTAGAAATGTTTGGTTTCTCCAAAGTGTGATTTGCCCAAAAATTACACCCACACAGCAGGTGGGTGGAAAGGCTAATTTTTTCTGTTTACAAACTGTCTTTGAACAGGCCATACACTTTTCAAAATGTGTTTGGCATGGGTTGAATGCAATTTATACACATCACAAACTAAGAACATCTTGTCAAGGTTTCATGGAATTGCTTTCAAATAAATTATTTGTCAATTTTCTTTTTCTTTGTAAGGCCTGATCCAAAATATGCTGAAGTCATCAGAAAGGTGCTGATTCCCCTGAGCTTTGCATCAGGCTGTATTTATTCAGCACATAGAGCTGGCTAAATAATTCACAAATATATTCAGTGAATTATTCATTTGTTAAATTTTATGTTTTTAGGCCTAAACTATTTGAGAAATAATATTGTCCATTATTCAGCCAGCTCCAAATCATGCTCACTCGTAAACAAAACAGAACACTAAAGAAGCATCGGACAAAAATTACTTAATTTTTTATTGTATTCCAGATAGATGTGATCTCATAGGAAAGAGGAGAAGAACAAGATTTCTGGGGTTTGCTGCCATGAAATACATCTTGCTGAGGACCTTCTTGTTGTTTCCTGACTGTGCTGAGCAACAGAGCAGCCAATTTGTAGGAAGAGCTGCTTAGTCACAATTTCAGAGGCCCAGGCACGGCCTGTTAGGAAAGGCAGAACAATATTTCTGGCAGTCTGAGCCGGCCCCCTAGCCCAGGCAGCAGGGCTCACCTCACCATCATAGAATCACACACAGAATCACAGAATGTTAGGGATTGGAAGGGACCTCAAAAGATCATCTAGTCCAATCCCCCTGCCGAAGCAGGACACCTAGATGCGGTTACACAGAAAGGCGTCCAGGCGACACGGCGATGGCCACAAGAGCTGCGATGTAACCAACCACGTACAGGACCCGCTCTGAGCTCTCAGCATCTTTCTGGTTCTCACCTTGTGAAAGGGTTTTCCCACTGCCATGCTGCAGCACCAGAGTGGGCTGGAAAGGGAGCCAGCCCATTGCTTTTGGAAAACAAAAACACCAAAAAAAAAAAAAAAAAAACCAAAAAACAAAACCCACCAAAAAAACCAACAGCTTCTCACACACGAAATGATCTGGCTAGGACTGTGCTATGTATACCTGCAATGGTCCACTCCACAAGACCAAGGGCTTTAAACGCTTGCTGTGAAAAGCATGTATTCTATGTGAAACCTCACAGAAACAAAGTGACATTTGATATAATTTCTTACAGATATTGCAATTCTCCCTGCTGTATAACCTGCCAAAATATTTGCAACCAAGTGCATTTGACTGAAAACCTGCCATAGGACTTCCATCAATTATTTTCAATTCACTGAATAGGTAGATTGGTCAGGGGAAAAGCACAATATATATGGGTAAATCAGTGAGCCAAGCATTGGCATATGCCTTGCCTCAGAACGAAAGTATTTTGACCTTTCATGGCAGATGGTTTAAGGAAAGCAGGAGTTTAATAACAATGCTTCACTTGTTACGGATATCGCAATCAATACAGTGCATGTGAAAGGCTGTCTCACAAACGGAGGCACTCATCGCAGTGAAAGGACAAGCTTTTAATAAACAGAAGAGTATTTGGCCTTTGCAAATAAAGGCAAAAGCGCTGTGTGCTTTCACATTAGAGTGCATAGGTGAGATTAACATCAGGGTGTTCCCTCAACACTGCACAGCAACTCGGATGGAGGCAGCAGGGCTGCAAGGCCAGACCTGGAAGAGCCACCTCACTCCTCATCTTCAAACCCTCGAGATCTGCCTGGACTCTGCAGCCTCAAGGACGGGTGTTCTGAGGGGAAATGGGTGGGGAAGATCACTTCAACAGAGCTTTGGATCTGACAACGGTATAAATGGGCAAATGCTACCTAATGCCAACGTTCATCCAAGATAAAACCCTTCCCACTGTTTATGCACACCCTGTGTTTTCCAGCATGTAATGAGATGCTTTCTCATAAACTATTTGCTCCTTTCGCAGCCCAAGTGCATGTTGACCCTTGCAAGGTGCTTGTGCCAAAACCACAGCTTGGCTGTTACTCGTTAGCGTTCCCTCATTTGCAGATTGATCTCTTTGCTCTCACCAGTGTTCAGCTCATGCCATAGCAAGTATTTTACTCAGTGCTGTAGTGGAAACACTCTTGTTACAACCATGAAACAAGCTTCAACTTATATGATTGTAGAGAGGAGTCGTATTTTATCCAAGGCAGTTAAAATAGCTGTGAGGGTCAGAAACCTGATAATGGGAGTGTATGGTCAAATGCTTTTCCACTTTTCCCAATTTCTGTTCCTCTAATGAAAAATATTCTTTCTGCCTTCAAATCTCGCTTCTCTTATACTTACTCTTTTATCACTGTCCCATAAATCACTTCTTCCCTTCTCCAGGTGAATCAAACTCTTTGTCTCAGTGCCTGAGAGCCTGTCATGGCCATCTCGTGACAATGTAGAAATGGAAGTACAAATGTAGCCCAGGACATTCCATAGACTCTCATATATTCATCTCAAAATCCTCCTAAACTCAACATCACATCCTCTTTTAGTCTTTCTGGAACCTGACAGAAATTTTTCTTTTAACAAATATTGAACAGCTTGTTGAGAAATACTAATCAGCTTGTTTTAATCACACCACTAGCAATATATGCACACTGCCTTTTAAATGATGGAAGCTCACCTTTAACTGGTCTATGCTCAATAATAAAAAATCCTATTATACTAAAATATTTTACAAAGCAAGGGTCATAATAGCTAGAGGCTGTTCTAGTTTATGTAAAAACAGCTTAAAACAACAAAATAATTTGTAAGATATTGCTCTGCATACTGGCTTTCAAAGGTATTTCCCTGTATGCTAGTGAATTTTAACAAACTTGGCCATTCTTTTCAGAGACACTGTTTTAGGAGATTTTCGGATCATATTGGATAGAAACTGAAGTGCAGCTTATATTAATACTTTGGCAATTCTGAAAGCCAACTAATCTTTCCTCAATTCCTTTTCTTTTTATTGCTATTTCTTTTGAAATATTTACTTATCATATTCTATGTGGTTTTCTACATTAGTATAGGAAGGTTAGATTCACCATCACATAAGGAATCTTTTATAACACTTCCATAATGTCAAGTATTCTCGACGGATGTCAGCACCCTTTTGAAAGAGGTCTTCCTGCGTGGTCCAAATCTCTGTAAAGCAAGGTACCAGCCCCATTCTAACTGCAGTACAAAGGGAAATTTGGATGCGATTGAAATCATCTGACTACGGATGCCAGAACAGTTTTGTTATATAATGTGAGCACAGCTGCTTTCTTATCACAAGACCTAAGACGTATACATAGCAGTGAAGGGCAGAGTTACCTTCCCTTCCGCCTCCTAGCAAATCCCCCTTGATGGGTGACTTTCCATGGGCCATTCACAAGACAAGAAAGAAACCATCCAGGGTACAAGACATGGGGAACTGGCACCAAACCTTCTGCGCTTCCAACCCTCAGCCCCATCACCCTCCAAATGCTATTTCCCAGGGGCAGCAGGAAGTAGATCCACTTTGTCCCTTGTCATACCTTTATGGGGAATAAAAACATTTCTACAGGACCTAATAAGGTGCAGCCAATCCGATACCTGACTTGGAAAATCCTGGGGTGCCAGCTGCCATGTAGGCATGTGCATTGAGCCTGCAGAGAAGCTTTCGCTTGTGAACAGTGAGAAAGCCTTTTCTAGTCTATTCTTGACCTGGGAGAACTGTATTATCGAGTGAGCTCTGCGCTTTAGTCAAGACAACTATAACGATGCCAAGACTTAAATGGCATCTATAAGATTTACAGCACACCCTGATCTGTGAACAGAGCTCAACAGCACATTAAAATTTCCCTATTCCTGTGTACACAGGGCATGCACAGTTTGACCACCTCCTACCTTCCAAGAGAGGGTGCAATAATAAATATCCAAGCAGCAGAACCACATTTTAAGCAAGGTTTTCTTAACTTTCAACATCCAGTCAGTCTAATACAGTCAGGCTTCAGAGGTTTCCATTTAGAAAACTACTTCACCATTTTGCTGATTCAGAATGTATATGAAAGGGGAGGAATATTCCACTAACCAAGATTTATCATTTGGTATGGTAAATACAGTATAAGGAACACCATCTTAAAATAGATATTCCAATAATTCTCACAAACTTTTGTGCTTTCCATATGTAGTAGTCATTACTTCACATGATAAACATCTTCCACATGACCAGATCTTGAATATTTTGGGGTTGAGCACAAAAGGTCTTTTTGCCAAAAGCAGGAAGAGTGAATGGCAACACAAATCCTTCAGCCACTGGGATGCTCAGCAAACTGAAAAGAGTGAAGAAAATCGGCTAGCTACAGCACAAACCCAGTGTTAGTACTGAACTAAACCTGCTACTCTTGACTGAGGGCTGGACAACACATAGTGACAGTGAGGAGAGAAAAAGAAAGGCACATCTCGAAGACAGCCTCTACTGTCAGAAATCCAGAGACTTCTTTCAGAGATGGGGAAATCTGTGATGGGTCAGTGATGGACGAAAGAAAAAGGGTTTGGTGAGGACTGTTATTCTACTCTCACGCAAGGCTGTGAATGGTATAGAATTTTTTTTCTTTACAAGGTGACTTTCTGCTAAAATTATACACAAGGTTCTCCCTGCATGACCCTAGCATAAAAATACAAAGACTCAATCAGATTTGCGTACACTGGAGGAGATGAGGCTGCTTTGGCCCTTCAGGTGCAATAGTATCCATATAACTAAACCATTTTTCACAATCTGTTATGAACAAAGATATTATTTACAGTTCAAGTCTTTGATTTTAACTTGTCTAGAACAATTCATTTCTATGTTTCATAAAGGCAAGAATAGAGGATATATTAGGTACAGGAGACTGTGATGAAAAGAACTCCAGCGTGGGTTTTGCCATACAGAATGTCACCCTCTGGGCTGGTTTCCGGCAAGTTGTAGTAGTGTAACCTGACTCTCAACTACTCTGACCTGTGGCCATTGTCACATACTTTCCCAGATCATCTACAAGATGTTGAATGAACTGGGCATAATTTATTTTTGTTATGCAACTGTACGATGAATACAACTCCGCTTCATGGACTGGATGGCCCAGAATAACTCTGTGCAGAAATTACTCAGTATCCAGGGAAAACTTTCGAGCTCGCAAAGACATGACATTTTCCTGGAAAGCAACCGCTAAATTCTGGCTAATGCATTCCTCATTTCCCTTTTCTTTTCTTTTCTTTTCTTTTCTTTTCTTTTCTTTTTCTTTGACTTCAGAAATTATGTCCCTGTCACAAACCTGGCAGGAGCAAAGCTCCCCTCTCTTCTTCTCCCTCCATTCCAGCTGGAAACCCTCCTGACACCACATCCAGAGATGTAGTGAAGTGAAATTAGGTGAAAGTGGATACTAAGTGTAAATAAATACTAAGCAATTGCTTTAGTGAAGGAAGTCTAAACCAGACGATGTTTCCCCACGATCTTAAAAATTGTAGTTAAATACCCAAAAGAGTGAAAATTCGTATTGTCCCCATCCAGAACTCACCTAGAATTTGCTCCTAGGAAGCTAAGCAACAGTGACTGCAACCAAGAAAGCTCAAACTTGCAAAAACACTCTGATATTATATGCTTCTTGCTCTGTTTCAGGCTGCTTCACACTATTCCAGTCCCCTATGTGAAACAGCTAGTCAATCCCCACATTCTAGGTACACATCATGGCAATGCCACAGAACTCATGTAAGACACTCTGCTGTGAAGCTTAACATGACATTGTATCACCTGTGCATTTTATAGGGTTCACAGATACTCCATATGAAGGCATACGAAATCCCATTTTGTTGGAAACAGCATCTCACCTTGTAACAAGGAGGTCAGCAAACTGAGAACTGAGGTACTCCGGTGTGTTTGCCATGGAGGTAACCTTGGACAAACTCTTTTCCCTTTCAGCATTTGTGTTCCTGAAATAGTTAAATAAGATCAACATCAGAGAGGCAGAAAGAATTACCAAGATTTGCAGTGTGCCTTGAAACACTCAAAAAACCCGCCCTGTTCTAGTCCTGACTACCAATATCCATGGTGAGAAGATTACCACACATTATTACATAGAACCACAGAGTTACTAAAGACGGTGCATAATGTAATAGGTGAGCATGAATGTTCACTACCTGAGCCAGCAAGAGAAAGCCTTTTCTCACTGACGCAGCCTCCAGCATGCTTGGATGCAGTACTTTGTTTTCTCCAGAGCAATGGTGACATTTCAGATCGTCTTCTGTGCTATAAATGGAATGCCGTGATCTGCCGAACATTCGCTACCTGGAAGACCATTTCCTGGTGCCCGAGTCATTAACTTTCTTGGATGACATTGCCACACCTGTAACAAAAAGATGTGCTGCTAATTTTTGCAGCTACTGTAGCGCTGGTATTTTAAACTATTCGTGTGTGAATAGCAAAGGCTGGCTGGTATTTGAAATCTCTTTGGCAATATTAGCTCACTGTGGATGACATTTGAAATCACTCTGGCACTCTGGGGCATTAGAGACAGAGAGAACAGTACTGGCCACTGCAGGAACTGAGATAATATTTCCCAAAGCCCACACTTCATCTCTAGTGATAGGAGAGGAGTGCACGTGAACAAGAACTTAACAGGGCTGCTGGTTCTCAGGTTAGTGCTTTGAACAAACCGTGTTCCCGTGGAAAATGAAACCGCAGACTTTGGATTTCTATTTAACAATAGAGGAGGAAGTAAAACTCACTTCTGTGAGAAAGGCAGAGCTGGACAGTAAAAACTGGTTTTCACTTCGCAATGTAGAAGATTAAACCATCTTCTGTAGGTCCCCTTATAAGCCTTCAGGGGACCATTATTGCCATCTAGTGTGGCTTTGAGTTTAATATATAAGCCACAAAATTGTACCCATTCAGGCTACTTTGAGCCCAATAACCTCCACTCAAAGTAGGTCATATGTCTTTAGGAAACATTTGCAGGCATTCAAACTGTTACCATACTTCTAATTTTGCCACTTACCATCTTGATGCTGATTGATCTATGCCCTATGATGATTTATAGAAGATCAGAATCACTATTTCTATTTAATAGAACTTTGAGAGAAGCACACACAAAAAAAAAGAAAAGAAAATCAGGGACTCTGACTGGTGCTAAGGAATTAACCTTGCATCAAGCAAACTGTCCTACCCAGAGACACTACGCATGCTACCACTTCAGTGTCTAGTAGAAAAACACGCAGATTCTAATGTGCTCATTTTGCAACTATGGCTATTAAATTATTAAAATCTAAACAAGATGTACATAAGGCTGTCAAAACACCCAAGGAGAGCTTTATTACAAGGAACTATTTGTAACTGCATGTCATCCATGTACACTGACAATCAATAAACATGAGAACAAGAAATCAAAAAGTCTCTTGGGTAACACCTGATTACTCCAGTGCTCACCCCTTTGAACAGTTCTCTCTTAACTAATCCCAGTTCCCTTCTTTCAAAATATAGAATGCAAATGAGTTTGGCTGCAGATAATGATATTTCTGTTATTAGTAACACCCTGAATAGCTTCAAGCCCTGGCTGGGAATCTAACTCCTGGGGACTTGGCTTGGCAGGATCCTGTTTTAATAGACCCTGCTCAGCACAGAGTGTGAAACGGCTTCAAAGTCCTCTCCGGGGGCACTGATGGGCCTGCACGCTTCATCACAGGCTATTACACACAGAATCACTGAGCTGAAAATCTGTGGCCACTATATATAACTTCAAAACAGCCATGAAACTCCTCAATCTGTCTGCAATTATCACCCCGTAACACTGAATGCATTTGCTGACAGAAAATCAGGATTTGGTATGAAATCCTTTTCTTCTGCGTTGTTCCTGTGGCTGTCCAGGGATCCCCGGAGGAGAGGCTGAACCAGAGGCTCTCAGTTCCATTTTTAAGACAAAATTTTATGGTCTAAATTAACTGGGCAGTTTGAATTACACTGGAAGCAGCCTCCTCAGACAAACCAGAGCAAGGTATCCGGTTAGGAGAAGATCCTTTTACACTTCATAAAAATGGTATCATTTATAACAGCCAGGACTCATAACAGTCTTTATTAGGGTTACCAGCAGGAATAAACCACAGTTACCAAATAACCTCTGGTTTCTGTATCTTCTGAGCACAGGAGGTCTAAATACCTTGATGCTCCTGTTAATGGAGAGAAAAGGCATTGCCACAAGGGATGCGGCCTCCCTGGAGCTGCTGATCCTTCTGCATCGGCCATACCAGCAAAGACTCCTTGCCTGGCCCATCAGGAAAACTGTTAAAGTTCACGGGATAAATCTGGGCCGAGGTTTTCCGAAGTGGCTGAGTCCCACCAGACGACAGCGTTTAAGGAGGCATATAGCCTTGAACAGGATTTACAGCATGTTTTCATTCGATTTTTTTCAGTAACAATGGTGACTTCACAGGAATTGAAATTTCCTCTAAATGTGGATTTGATGAAAGCACATTTTTGAAATTATGAACATTCGAATAAAGGTTTTAAATATTTTCAGAGAATGTTTCTGGTTTTTTTTCATGAAGTATATGTTAAGGTTCATTGCACCTAATATACATTGAAAAGTCTAGTCATTTTAAAATGGAAGGTGGAATTTCTTTCTTTTCACAAGATCTACTTTGACAAAAAAACCCAACAAAACCACACCACACCTGTGCTCATCCTGGCTTCGGAAGTCAAAGTTATCCAACTGTGGAATATCCTGAAAGCCAGACAAGAAAGTGGTGCCAAAATTTTCACTACCTCTTTTGAAAATATACAGTCCATGCAGTTTAATAGATTTTTACCAATCTGATCAGATGACATTGTCATCTAATTAATTCTATTACAAATTCATGCGCCTGAAGATTGAGGCTTCTTTTAGTTAATTATAATATAAAGACAAGCCAGTTTATCATAATGCTCCTTGGGGTAATAAATCTACAGTGACCTTAACCATGATTTTTTCTGTCAATTCAAAAACGTAGTCTCCATTCTTGGTTAGCCAGGTGATTTAGTGTGTTCTTCAACTGTACAGTAACACCTTATTTCATTTATGCCTTCCATTTATTCTTCCAACATCGCTGATCCAGGTAATAAAGAATCAGGTTCACAGCTATTATCTCTGGTTAATCCGTCATAATTGTCTACATCTTAAATTAGGAATATTATGCTGAATTGCATTTAATACAGTGGCTTCATTGTGTGCATCAGACAAGCTCAAAAAAAAATGACCTTGACTGACACACAAGACATTTTAGATTCCAATTCACTAAAAATATCTCATTTAGAATTATTAGGCCAACGCAGACAATGGTCCTTGTCCTTCTGTGTTACTGTCAATTTCCACAATGCACTGACTATATTTTTTTTTAAATGTGCTCCTTCACAATAGGAAGAAGGCTATACGTGACAGAAGTTGCCATCAAAGGATAAGTTTGCTTACAGACACAGGTATTGTGTTTTGTCCTTCATCACTCCCCCAAATTATGTTCTGCTCTACTTGACCAATGTTGACTGCTGAAATCAGGTTTTTTTCTGAAGGGTGCTTTTCTTGGGCCTTGTTTTCACAGATGGATTGAAGGCATGAAACGCTAACAAAAAAGAACTCAAATGGGTTAGTAAGTTTAGTTCAGGGCTGAAAAGATCCAAGTCTTTTATTCCCTCATCATTGCTTTAGAGTCAGAGACGATGTCAGAAACACTGAACAACAATGTGAGAGACTCACAGAATCACAGAACGGTTGAGGTTGGAAGGGACCTTCGGAGGTCATCTTGTCCACCCCTCCTGCTCAGGCAGGGTCACCTAGAGCAGGCTGCCCAGAACAGTGTTCAGACAGGTTTCATGGATCTCCAAGGATGGAGACTCCTCAGCCTCTCTGGGTAACCTCTGCCAGTGCTCAGTCACCCACACAGTAGAGAAATGTTTCCTGATGTTCAGAGAGAACCTCCTGTGTTGCAGTTCATGCCCATGACCTCTGGCCATGACTGAAGAGAACCTGGTTCATCTCCTTTACATCTTCAGGTATTTGTCCATGTTGATGAGACCCTCCTTGAGCCTTCTCTTCTCCAGGCTGGGCAGTCCCAGCTCTCTCACCCTTCACACACACATGAGGTGCTCCAGACCCCTCATAATTGCAGAGCTCATTTGCTGGGCTCTCCAGTAGCTTCATACCTCTCAATGCTGAAATAATTCTATTATTTTTTTTCCTGCCAATCAGAGAACAAAAGCAGAGTAGGCAACTGATATCAAGAGCACAAAGAAGTAAAAATGTAAAAAAAGTAAAAAAAACACAAAAAAGAGATACACCCCAAGTTGAAGCAAAGGTGTCAGGTGAGACTGTGATCTTTTGTTCTACCTCATCAAGAAACTTAACAGCACACAAAACATTTTGTTTTGAGAATGTCCTCCAGCATCAGCTACGGAGTCACTATTGGAAGGTGACACTTTCCTTTTCTTGTGACTGGTTATGTGCCCTGGGAAATGTAAAAATATCACCAAGGTATGCATAAGAGAGGAGTTAATTAGTTTAACTTCCTGATGGGAATATATTAACAGTGTAATAAGATGCTCAAATACTCTCTTTATGATTGTCCCTGCCAAAATAGTTGTTGGAAAGCTTTTTTTGTAATACAAAAAGTTTTATCCTCCATATGGAGATCCAGATGCTGACTCCGATCTTTGCGTGACAGAGGTCACTGCAAACACTCAGCCAGCTGCACCCCCGGGACTGGTGCTGGAAGGATCCTGTGTCAGGATCGATATCCATAGACAACTTTCTCCTAAATTCCTCTATAGCCAAAGGGAATCATTTCCCTGTATCAATACACGATGCTTCGAGAGGAAGCAAATAGTGTATCTTTTTTTATTGCCACTCAGTGCTTTTGTTTTTTGAACTCTCTTGTGACCAAGTTCAAATGCAATTTGTCCTGCACAGTCATTGCCCAATTGGATAACATAATTAATCATCTATCCTTATGTACTTGTGATTTTAAATGACTTTTAGCTAAACACTCTTACCCTGTTTCTCCCCTTGATTAATCCTAAACCATGTAAGCATGAATTTTATTACTGGCTCTCTCCTTCTGTCAGCTGGAATGTCATGTTGGAATTTAATCTGATGAAAAAAAAGTGCGGTTTGTTGATTTCCCCATTGTTCTAAAAAATGTCATCTATTTCCCTTGTGAAATACTTTTGAAAATAGATTTTTGGATAGCTGGGGTGACAAATATGATATTTCCTTCTGAATAGCTTTCTAAAATTATACATAAAATATCTTCCTGCTTAAATACTGAATATGAGTGATGTAGAACTACGCTGCCTATAATAAAACCTTAAATCAACTTCCAGTTTCCTTATAGCTGTCTAGACAAGAAAAATCTTCTTGAAGAGCCCCACTAACCTTAGGATCATCATTTCAGAGAACAGCTTCTCCTAGGCTATTTATACTTTTATCTGTATCTGATAAAAATCTGTGGGTAGAACACACAGTCTAGTTTCTATTTCCTTGCTTTCTAAAGCCAAACAATTACATTTAGCTGATTCTTTCTCTCCAAGAAATGCATTATATAAACAGTAAAGAAACTAAGAATTTGAACAGCATAGGCAGTAGTGTGTTCATTTATACCATTCCAGGGTTACAAATGAGAAGGACCATAAAACCTCCTTTTTTAAGGCTACAAAGGAATGGTGGCAAATTTCCAGTTATTTCAGGAGATCAAGTAACCCTTTTCAATGCCAGAGTTCAACACATTTTTGTAACGTTGTCTTGATTGATTCAGCCTCTTCATTGGTAATTGCGGTATTAGACAATTAAAAAGACATTGGGAGAAGTCAAGACAAATGTCTGTCAAAATAAAGTATTCAAAATTCAAAATAAAATAAAATTTAATAAAAAGCCTCCTGTCACTGCATATCCCCACATCCCCATATTATTTTGCTGATTCATTTATGAGATTATGTATTAAGCAGCCAACTTTTTGAAAGGCCTTTCTGGTACAAAATAAATTAACTTGACACATAAATTGTTCCCATTTTGCAGCTTTTCTAGAAGATTAAATCTCATTGCCAAATAAGCAAGCATTAAAAAAAAAAAATATAATTAAAATAATAAAATTTTTAAAATTAAAATAAAATAAAATAAAATAAAATACCTGGTGTGGGGAAGCGAGATTCCCTGCCTTCTGGTACCCACCAGTCGGAGGAGACCTGTTTAGGAACAGGATCTTCAACCAGACCCACACATCTTATTTGGGAAAAAGACTTTTTCAAAGTGAGTAGGCCCATTCTAGGGACCACCACATTGAGTTATAAGCAGTTATACAAACCTAGGACTATTTTTTACCACAAACAGTGACAACATTGTCATGCGCTCCTCTGGAAGTCTTTCCCTTCCCTGTTCCAGAAGGAAGGAAGCTGCAGGATGAATTTCTGGTCATCCGGCCACTGCTTGTCTGTGCTAGAAAATCAGACCTGGTGCCAGAAATGAAGGGAACAACCTCCACATGTTTTCTACTCTGCAATCACATCACCTACACACCTGCTTGTGCTAAGTGCTCAGAATAAGAGTCCTGGCACCTCAGTGTAGCCCATTTCTCTGCCCATCCAGGAATGGGTGCACTGATACCTTATGTTAAATCCTCTGTGTTTGCACTAGCAGGATCATATAGACTTTCATAGCGCTGTTATAGCTTAAACCCTACAGCCATGCCCTAGATAACCATCTTCTAGCATGAAAACTGCTTCTTTTGGAATAGTTAAAGTACTTCTACATATTATTTATTTTGAATGAAAGCATTAATAGCTTTTGAAGTTCTTCAGGAACTTCAAGTGTTTACTATTTATCTGACAGGGTTTCACTTACATGAACTTGTCAGATTGACACTCACATTACTCCCAAACTGTTTGGTTCTAATAACCAGGTAAGCTGTCAAACTGCATATTGTTTATCGCTTATCACTGTTGTTCCAATGACTTTTATATATGCTTTGTTTCTTCCAAAGCGCTATTTTATTCCAAGACACTGATATAATCAATATCTTTTCAAATCAATTCATGTCTTGCTCAGGTAGGTAAACATTAATCTACAAAAGTAATGCACTTAAGAAGCGTTTATCTCTTCTTATTTGTTATTAACCAATTACATGTTATTGATGTTTTTTTATTTTGCTAAAAATTTGAATGGCAAGCAGTAGTTGTTGTGACAGCCAACTTAACCATCTAGCACCATCTTGAGGTTAAGCTGATCTTGACATTCTGAAATAAATGGGCATTGCTTGATCATAAGCTCACCAGAAGCTCTAGAGTGATGCAGATACCTACTTTTAATGGCAAAACAAACAAGTAATTCATCAGTTATAAGACAAATGGCCTATAGATTTGTTTTCTTTGCTTCCTTGTATTGACTTTAAGACACTTCTGTTAATTCTGCTGGCAATTAAGCTTAAACTTGTATTCTAAAGGAAGAGTGGGATACTACATATTTTTAATCTCTAACTGTGCCGGAAACTGTACTCAGAAGTGAGCTAAGAGAAGTTCTAAGGTTTAGACATTTATGCACAAGTTCTTCTACAAATATTTTCCATTTCAATTTGGACTAATTATAAAACTTCTGTACAAAACCATATATTTACAAAGTATGCCGTATTCTAAAGTACACTAGGCCACACAGATTAAAAAAAAAATCTTGTAAAACTAATGTCTTTCTAACTGAAACTATCTGGGTCTGGATATGGTATTTTGAGGCTTTGAAGCATCCTGAAAACATCAGATAAAGCTATTGAGTTACAAGGCTTTTCACTGCTCACCCTGTTTGAAGCTGACGATGACACTGGAACATATTTCAAATGATGAGCATGGTACAATTACAGCTCGGAATGAAAAGGGGATGGAGACTGGGACCTTTTCAGGGAAGCCAGACAGACTTTTCAGCTTTGAGACTTTAAAAAAAAAAATGTGTACAAACCACTGGCATATACGGTAATGAGGGGCTGAGCTATACATTGGTTGAATGCTTACTTTAAACAAATCCAATCATGAGTTCTGTGCTACTGGGCTGAACAATTCAATGAAACTCACAGGTCTGTTGTGAGAATATGAGTAAATGCAGTTTAATGAGCATCTCCCATGGCAAGATTCACTCAAGTAGTCTTTGCTGTGTCCACAATGCTGTGTTGATTATCATGTTTAGAGACTCAGCATTTAGAAATTGTATCTGTTTCAGGAGCTGATATTTTCATTCAGTTGAGGATTCAGCAAAGATATAGAATATAAACCAGTTTACCTTTAATAAGGAAATGGGAATGTTTAGGACTCAAAAGAGTGTAAAAATATGTGACTACTACAACACTCGGTACCAGCACATTTTTATTTCTGTCTCAGAACCTGTCTGCAAATGCAGAGTGGAGGAAAAACTAATTGACTTAAAATTTTCCTGCCGCTCTTAAAGTACCCAGGTGTTGTTCTGTTCTATAGGGGGTGACATTTCATTGTACATGGAAGGATCTAATCACATGTGAATCTCTTGTGTATTCCAAACACAACACATCAAACTTCTAAAACTGATTGCTGCACCTCATGTCTCTGTGAAGTGTCTTTAATCCTGCAGTGACACACACTTGAAACTGATGGCTTGAACTTGCTAAAACACTGAAGACTTCCAATGGTTTGGATTATAGGTTTTGGTATAGTTTAACGTGAATTATATCTGCACTTTTTCCACAACAAAGATAATTGCTTTTTGAAAATCAATTACAGCCATTGTCAACATCAGGGAATTGATTTAAAGTCAATGTTGATGGTAACAAGCGTATACCAGAAAGAAAAACGCAAAGCGAATGCAAAATAAAGTATGAAAGAATCAATAACAGACATGGATACCCAGGAGGTGGCCTCTTCTGGGGAATCCAGTCCCCGGGGGCAGGGTACTTGTTTTCCCAAGGCAGCAGATGAGTAAGGCAAGGGAGGCAGAAGAGACAAAGTCGAACTCTTCCCCAGCCAGAGCCTTTAGAAGTTCCACCAGGATTTGTGTCATTGCTTTGAGAAAACTGAGCAGGATATCAGTGTCTCTTAGATCACAGCAAGAGAGGCAATCCCTAGGGCCAGCAAGGAAGACTTCCAAAGAAAATACGACTCTTTATATCTGAAAATTTACTGGAAAAGGGCCGGAGAGACTACTCTTGTGAATGGGAAAATCTACTTCATGGTTAGCCATAATCCCAGAACTGAGTCCCCCGAAACGCAGTTAAACAATTATATCTGTGGCTCTTTTAAACTTAGATAAGACCGAATAGCACTGAATGTTCCCCTGCTGATAGGTTTTGTCAAAATATCTGCAGCAAAAAATTGAAGTGACAGTATTAGGGGGAATTCCATACATGAAAAACCTCTTTCCAAAGCAGCTGTTCAAAACATCATGTAAATAACAAGCAAAGGTATCAACAGACCAGCATGTTCAGAGGCTGTAATGGCCTTTCCTGCTAATTCACATTCCACCCACAGGGGGAATCAAACAGGACTGTGGGGCAATGCTCCCAACAGTGACGGGTCTAAAACTCCAGGTGAAAAATCTAGGTCTACACTTAGTCCATCCTGCAACTTTTGTCTTGAAAGACAGCACTGTATAGAAACTAGATCTATTTCTGGCTCTGCCTTGGTCTTCTTTAACCCCTACACACCTCCTGCCTCCCTCCCTCCCATTTCTGTCACATCGATGGAGGCTGTGGATTTTTCAGAGCAGCAGCTGAGTTTGGCCTCCTGAATCACATACCTACTTTGACTATTCTGTCATGAAACCCTACATCTTGAGACTGGAGGAATCTTCATATTTTTCTAAGGTCTGTAATCCTCGTATTTTTCTAAAGTCTATCTGTGTCTCTTCATCCTATAGATGATTTATAAATTATGGATGAAGGAGCTAGGAAGAGAACAAGTACATATACTTCAAGATTAACCCAAATTACAGTGTTATTGAATTTGCTTGACATTTCTTACCTATTGACATTTCTTGGTTATGTCCATGCCAATCTAATTCTTTCCTAATTGCTCAATTTAGACATTGAAAATGAAAATTACTTTTCTTGTTCCAATTGCTTTTGTTCCATCATTGTACTTGACACCCAAAACACCAGCCCGGCTGATTGTTTTAATTCCAAACAACTCCTAATCAGCGTTGGTTTATTTTCTGAAGAAAACTGTTATCAAAGCAACAAATTGTTGTGCGAGACAATAAAATCTTGGAGCTCCCTGGTCAGCACAGTAAAGTCCTATTTAGCCTTTATTGAGATAATTGATTTGCTGCATATTATGTTTGCTAAAAGGCAAATGCACATGCACTCTTTAAAATTGCAGTTAATCTCTGAACAGGTCACTTAATCTCACTGAAAGCTTTAGACCACCTATTTTTAGCAAAACAAAAGAAAATGTGTAAGTCAGATGCAGTGCGGAAAGCAAAAGGGCAGGTGTTCAAAGGCAGCTGCAAGAGTGAGTTACCACGAGAACCTGCAGCCTGGTTTAAAGGTTGACAGAGCAGTGGCTGAGCTGTTTTTGAGAACTAATTTCTTGTTGGAGGTGATGTTGTTTGATGGTACTGAGTCAGGTACATCTGCGCCATGGCAGGACAGTCTGCAGAAGGCCTGGAGCATATTCTGACACAGAGGCACTAGATCAGGGAGATGTTATTCGAGCATTTTTTCCATTTGCTTTTTTTCTGATAGTGCTTGGCCATACCTGGAGCTGAGATGCCAGGTGGAATGAACATCTGCTACAAGGGAGTTTGGCAAAGTAGCTGTCTTGATGCCTACTTTGTTGACCAGCTTTGGATTATATTGATCATTGGGGGTTTGGCTGGTTGGTTGTGGGGCTTTTTAACAATATATCCCTACAAAAACATGAGAAATATGTTTCAT
This sequence comes from Pampusana beccarii, assembly GCA_013399365.1. Lineage (NCBI taxonomy): Eukaryota > Metazoa > Chordata > Aves > Columbiformes > Columbidae > Pampusana > Pampusana beccarii. Next base: position 55,303 of record VWYH01000580.1, read on the forward strand.
GACTACCACAGCAAATTTCACCGGATTACCAGAAACAGCAGCAAGGTTAGCCCATCTGCTTCCTGCGTGTGGCACACTGTTCAGTACCTTAAAGTTCAATAATATATAATAATTTAAATATTTGGGTTTTACACAGTGGCATCTGAGTGAAATGCAGCATACATGTAACACCAAGAAGGTCAGATTAGATGATCTAGCTGCTTTTCCCTGGCCTTAAACTCCTTGATTCCTCACCCAGCCTACTTCTCCTTAATCACTTCGAGATTTTTATGGTACCATAAAGACACAGAAATGTACCAGATGCTGCCTGTTGAATAAATTTGCTAGAATTGTGCATGCAAAAAAAAAAATGAAACAGATCTAAGACCATTATCATCACACTTCTCAAGAAAACCTGTCACTACACTAAAGTCCACCCTAAAGCAGGTCACCTTTCTGAAACCTTTCCTTTGACTGTCATGTCTGAGAAAGCCATTCGTTCAGAAAGTTCCCCTCATCGGCCTGTTTACAAAACCTAAGGAACTGAACCCATCACTCTACCAACTACCAGTGCACAGCCACATCTGCAGGAGACGGCTTCTTATTAATAACAGCATCATAACAATTATCCACACCCCGATTCAAGATGACACCCCAATTCAGATGGAGCATATTCAGTTGTTAAAGTTAGGCATGCATTTTGTGCTTTTTTGAAATCATGCCCTAAAGACTGTTGTGAAAATGAATATCCCGGGTCTGATCTAAAGCCCATTAAAAGTTATTGGGTCACTTTCATGGCTTTCAGCAGGCAGCAACTCATTTGAAGTAGCAGATGAAAGTTAAGATATTTTAAACAGATCTATAGAAATTAACACTGTTTGTGGGATCATCGTCAGGGAGCCCAGATTGTGCTTTTTTTGCCAGCACTATCAAAAGCCCTTGTGGAAGGACCATTCCAGGACTGTGGTCCAGGGCAACTGGGAGAGACAACAGGCCTTGCAGAGGAATATTTGTGACAGGCCTCTTCTCTCCCTAATATCCCCCCACAAATGACTGTGTTCAGCCCCACCTAACTGATATCTAACTGGATATCTGCAGTTAGTGGGTATTTTTCTTGCTGACATTACACCTTCCCTCACCTCCATGAAGTTCAGCTGAAGCCTCTGAGGTGAGGAGCATGCAAGCCAAGGATCAGATCGGTGTTCCCCTGAAGGAAACTCTGATTATCATAGTGCCACCAACAGCAAGATAATCACACAGCCATTAATATCACTGAAAGGCCCCTGCCAATTAACTCCATGGAAAGAGATGTATCGTGTGCACTAACAAAACGCACTAGGCAAGAATATCAGGCTCTGTAGAGAGAAGGCATAAAAAGATGCTTTTCTGCTGCCAACTGTTTTCAAAGCTCAACTTGAAACAAGTGACAAAGCAGTAGTTATTGTACAACAGACTGTGTGGTTGCCATGAAAACCGAAAGTTTCGGGACTCTTAGCTATCATTAGGATCCTCGCCGGCACAGTGAATCTTGATAGTTGCAGGGTACAAAACAGGATCCCCAGCGGGACCACCTACCTGGTAATTTGAATGTAGCTGAGTAGGAGGCCAATATTTCAAGCAGACTTCGTGGATGTGTTCAGGGTAAATCTAGAAGCCTAATAAGCTATAAAAATATATCGTCTGTCCTCCATGGGTAGGTAAGACTAATATCCTCTGATGATAATTTCTAAAATGGGTTATAAATACAGAAATTTTAAAATGTTGTGAAAACCAATAAAACAACAAAATCACTCAGAGCAAGCATATAAAATTCATGTGTGATAATCCCTCCCTTGCTGTAGCCAGATTTTATTTTTAACTTGCATTTTAGAAATGTCTACTGCAAAGAATAAAAACAGTGGGGATGTGATAATACAGCATAACACTGACTGAGGGAAGAAAAAAAAAAACAAACAAACAAACAAAAACATCCCTGTCCAAATTTTCAAAACCAAGATCTGCTATTTTCAGACAAGGATGCATTTTTAAATTATGATGTGCAGAGGAAAGGAAAAATTAAAAAAAAAAAAAAGACTACCCATGGAGCAGTGCTATTCAGACAGATCCTCAAAAAGGCCTTAGGTATCCTTCTGGCAACCCTGAAATCCAACCCCGTTCTCTACCAGCCTGAGGAGTACAGCACCAACTGTGTTCCCATATGTAAACCGTGCTGCTTTGCCATGGAGAGAAGTCAATAAGAGGAATACACATTCCCAAGCTTCAAGCGTTTCTAATGCATTGGAAGGTGGCACCATTTCTTGGCTACAAAGGAAAGTGTTTTCTGAGGAAGACATGAATTCTTACTTTCTCCATAAATCACTGACTATTGTCTGTACTGGTTTTGTTTCGGCAAGGTAGAATGACAGAACCCTTAGAGTTTAAATTTCCTAATTCCAAGGGTGTTGTAAAAAAAAAAAAAAAAAAGTCAGTGGAATCTGAGGATGCCTGAGCAAGCTGAGTACCCAGTTTAACCTAAAATGTTTCATTTCCACCGAAAATGTTACCATGAATGGACCAGGACATATCTAGCAGTCCTTGCTACCTGTGAATTTAAACAATATATTTCAGCTTTTAGCCTGTGCACTTCACTGCACCATGCTATCAGAAACCTGGCACATCTTCTGTCTGATATTTATTAGATATAAGCTACTCTTTCTCATCCTCAACTACAAAAGACATTACTGAAAAATATCTCATCTGAGAAAGATGTGGCATTATAGAACCGCAGGGGTAGATTCTGTATCAATTTCATAAAGAGAAACTGGAGATTTTTCAAATACGTTACTTGCATTTGAGAAAACTTTGTAAAAAATGGAATTGCCTTTCTCTGATTCACTTTAAACTAATGTGAAAGAGATCTTGAATACGCAGTGTGATAAGAGATAAAGCACGAGATGGAATATAAATGACACTTTTTACAGACCATAAAACCAGAAAAAGTAAAGGATGCCTAGGCTTTTAATATCAATTTAGAGTTTATACCTAGAGAAAAATATTACATTAACACGCAGGCTACAATATGAAATGTGTACCTTAAAAGACTGGTGCTGGGCCAGAAGATAATTTCCTAAATGAAAAAGGTTGCATCCAATGTGCTAGGAAATCTATATTAAACTTTACCTTGAGAGGTGAAGACAAATTTCTCCTAGAGCTAAAAAACTGTGATAGTTGAGGTAATACCAGTCATCCTACTGCATTTCTTATGTGCAAGCAAAATAAAGCCTAAACCACAGTGCTTTTAAAGAACCAATTCCAGAAAGCTAGAAGCAATTACAAAACAGATTGTTGGTGTGAATTCAACAGAAAAGCAGGAGTGAGAGCAGGTTACAATGCTGTTGTTTTTCCAAGTGCTACAAAATAATAATCAATGAGACCCACTAATTTTTAAAGATTCATTGTAGAGTTGAAAAAAAAAAAAAGAAGTAATAAGAAAATAATTAATAAATTACAAAAATAAAGCAAAACACGTAAATCAAGAGGCAGAACTTGTAGAAAATTGAGGCAAGGCCAGAAGAGGAAAAGTGTTAGCACAGTTAGAACCAACAGGAGCTTTTCAAACTATGTAAAGAAACAAAAGTAATCCTAAGATTATTTTCCCAGATGTCATCAAAATACGCCCCGTACAAACTAAGTTCAGTTCCTCTCTTTTAAACATCTTGATTAGTAGTTTCAAGATTTGAAGGAAAAAATGCAAAATATCAATTTTATTGCCATTTTAAATTGTGGTTTTTTAATGACAGATTATTACCATCATCAATTGTTGGTTTGTCTCTATTCTCTGATTTTACCTGTGCTAATTCAGCTGCCTTCATCAATCTAACTGGTGTATACTCCTTTGGAAGAAGGGGGAATTTATCCTCTGGAACTCGAGGCTGTCAAGGGCTGTGAGAGAATAACTGTGAAAATAAAAGCAATCAGTATAAGGCAGATATTTACCAAGAAATGTAACCACACAGTTGCCTCAGTGTTGTTATTGTTTTCTCTGAGGTAAATTATTTTATGACAGGCAGTAATTTTTGTTTATTTATTTATTTTAATTTCCAATCCTGTAAGCAAACAGCAACTCTAAGCAAAATTGCCCTTAAGGAAAAGAAATCCAAGAATAACAAATTCAGGTGAGATGGGAGATGCGACAGAAAGCAATTCTCAGTGCAGATTAGGCAATTATGAGATGAAAAACATAAAAAGCTACAGAAAAGGCATTTCCCTTTTTTTGTATTTCCTGTTTTAGCTGGTTAGTGTTTGAGCCTTCGGATTACTAAACTCAATTAGCAGGAATTTAATTACTGCCATATATTTTGAGGTGTGAGCTCTCCACAGGAGACACTGCAAGGTACTCCGGAGACTAATAGATGTACATTGCTATTATCAGTGGTTTCTTCTGCTCAACCCATGCAGCAATGGACAATAGATAAGAACAGATGTGCCCTCAACTTCTTCTTGATTTATACCTGTCTATAGTCCATCGAGCTTCAACTTTGGTATTCAAATGACAAGCCACACGGTTCTTTCTCAATGTGTTCAGAAGGTGGAAAAAGTGTTCATGCCTGGCAAAATATTTATGTGTGCAAGTAAATTCCTTAGGAGATAGGTAGACGACACAGAGCCCTGATGCTTTAACTGTATGACCAAACCGAATGGTTTTGAAAGTGTCTTCCCTGTGGGAAGGAAGGGATGACATCTAAACCACCAGATTTGGGGTTTCCAGTAGCTTTAGACTAACTCAGGACTAATCTCAGCTCTGGACTGCATATAAATACTATGAATCTTTTCCCCTATGTGTAAAAGGTTTTGACCAATTCCAGTAAAAGCTACTTTTAATTGGCCTGTACCTCACCAGTACAAAGGATGTGGGCATGTTTTCCTTCTGCTATTTTGGAAATGCTCCCATTTTAGTAATTTAAAAGAGAACATGAAATCTCTGCAGACGAACAAAGACAGGTGTGAGAAAGGCTTAAAAAGCAAAAACCACATTATCATTCAGCTATTCATGGCATTGTCAGCGAGGGAGAAATGTCAGACTTGCCAGGCCAGGAAATACTGCACAGTTGCAATTTTGGCAGCTCTCACTCTCCAGCTAAGCCTTCAAAAGCAAAGGAACAGAAGGTAAAAATATCGCAAAGTATGTGCAATTCATTGAATTGACATAACTGGCAAACTCTCCTTCAGGACAACAAGACAAAATATCCAAAACCTGCTGCAAACGGACCTTTCAGCCAGAGCGAGTAGGATCTGAAGAGACATGGCAAATGCAAACAAGAGATACAGCTAGCTATTAGCCCCTGTAAGAACACCTAAAACACTCTTACAGAGCCAGCTCAGGACATATCTTCCCATTCTTCCACCAAATGAACCTCTTGTGTTTCCATTCCAGTTGAAAGTAAATATGAGCAACTTCAGCCTAAATTTTGTTATTCCAATGAGGCAGCTAAATCAGGACCTTAGTCCTGCTCTGTTCCTCCTGCATTGAAGTAGAAATACAGGTGTCTCAAGAGGCGATTTACAGCACCAGGGCAGTTCACCGCCTTATGCAGAGGCTATCTCACTGAGTTTGCTCAGAAGTCACTGCAAGCACTCACATTCTACTTACAAAAATTGCACAGCAGGAACATAACGCGCTGGTGTTGGTCTTGAGTCCAGTCTGTCATGTCCACCACTTCAGCTTTGATAAGAATAAGGCAGAGTTGCCCTGAATTTGAACTCTCTTGGCCTCAGTCTGCTCAACCAGACTTCTCACGAGAACGTTGACCTGGGATTTCAGAGTATTATCTAATACAAATGCCAGTTTGGCCTGAATGCATAGAAACCGAAGCCTAGCAGCGAAGTACAGCACGTAGTACTGCTTGGATTGATAAACAGTCTTCAGACACCACGTTGCTTGAGGACATTGAACAGCATTCTCATAAAACCCAAGGGGCTTCGGCTGCCTCTACCATGAATAGTGAAAAGTTGCAGTTTCTGTCTCTATAGAATAATAATTCGGGTTTGGGTTTGCTGCTCTGCTACCCAGTGGCTGTTCTGATCTCTCTTTCAGACAGAAAAGAGTTCTTTGGAAGATGCAGCACTTCTGTAAGAAGTACTTATTGTTACTGTCACTGCACGTAATCCCAAGGTGAGCTCCGGTCGTATTTTCTCGCATTTTAGCTTTTTCTTTAAGTGAAAAGTAGGGGACAGTTTTAAATTCTCTTGTTCTAGTAACAGATTGATATTCGTGCCGAAATGCAAGGTTTTCTCAGGGAAGCAATACATTTTAATAGACTACTTGATACTGCTGGAAAAAGGCAACGAGGCTGTCAGACACACTAAGGAGATACGATGAAAAGATTGGAAAATGGTTCTGTTTTTCAATGGTATTAGCCACTTCTCCCTACAAACTTTGTTTCTTTCCCAACTTTAACTCTTCACAAATGCAACAATAATTCTCTGTATGTTTATATTTGTTGTTTTAAAAGCTAGGGCGGGTAGTTTATTTCTAATTTAGTTAATTAGGTGTCTCTAAGGCACTTTTGAAAACATGGTTGGGTCTGAAATATTTTGTGTGAGTCTGTAAAAAATTATCTTATAATTTTGCAATAGCACCTCACAGAATTTTTAAGACAAGTTAAACATATTAGATGCTTAAACTTTATTAGTTCCAGCTTGCTCAGACATTTTTTTAAATCCCATGAGATATCCACATCTATCATTAGATGAAAAAATAATTTTTTATAAGCTAGTCCTAACTGTATTTGAAGATTTCCACAGGAGTAATTTTAACTCTGTAGACAAAAACAGTATTAAAAAAAAAAAAAATCTCCGGAAAGCTGGGAACGTGTTGTTCCTTATCTTGAACTATCCCTCTTTACAATGAAAAAAAAATGTTTGAGCATAACAAGAGCACAAAAATATTCTGTTGTGAAAGTAACGATAAAAAGTCTTTAGATATGTCTAGAGATCGACAATTACAGTGAGTTCAGAAAGCTGCACCTGTTCTAGGAAAAACGAGGAGTGGCAAGCAAGTATTTACAAACCTGAAACATTTATTATGCACTGGAGATAATTTTCCTGTTAGAACCAGCAGAAGAGGAGAACCTAAATCTCTATTTTATTGTAGACTTGAATGCTGACATGGGAGAGAGGGAAAAGGCATCATGGACTACCTAAAAAATAATTAGATCACAGAGGCGTAAATTTCTCTCTCTGGCCTTCACCGTGTAATTTATCATCACTATGGACAGTCTCAAGTGGCTTATCCCCATAGGAATTAATAAGTGCCAAAAAGACAATCAGATGCCCTGGATTTAATTATTGATTTACATGGACGTTGTAATTAATTGTAGGAAGCAGTAGGAAAATTAAACATAGTAATAAGTGCTGATCAGTAAAACATGGAAAAACTGTTCCCTATTCAATGAAAACTCATTTCCACAAGAAATCACTTTCTTTGTTAGCAGGACTAACATAATAGCCTAACAAATAGGCTGCACCACGCAGGTCATTTCAGAATATGCTCTACAATCCAGGTATTATAAGCCTGCACTTTAGACGTGCTCTGCCATGCAACAATTCTGTATCTCAACTTATTAGCAGTGTAACTTATGTTTATTACAGAATTGCTGAAGGTCTAACCATTAGGTTGGCCATACTACAGCAGACCCTGTGTAAACTCGTTACACATCTGACATACTTTGGAGAGTTACGATTGATAAACGGTCAAAGAGGTGCTTTAACACTGAAAGGAAAATATAATGAATTCTCAAATTTTAAACTGTTAATTTTGTCTAGTCCATCCCTCATGTATTTTGTAAAAGTTTCTTTAAATAGGGACTGTCCACCATTTCCACAGGTCACATCTACTGTGACCAAAGGTCCAGCTGTGGACACTACAGGCCTATTCCCCTCCACCCCAAAAAATATCCAGTTCCACAGTGACACTGAGCCTCCTCCTCGATGTATTCTCATGACACAAACCTATAGAGATAGTTCTGAACTCTATTTGTTGTGCAGTCATTGCTGGTGATGATATGAAAACCTGTTCTCAGAGGCAAACTTCTGTCTTTTCTCACAGAACAACCTCCGACAGCACTGATTACGAGTGATAATTCTGCTGTCTAGTTAAGACCATCATTAACCCTAAAGTTTTGAACTCCCACATTTATAAAACCTTTCTGAGACAAATTTAAAATATGTAAGTGGTACTCTGCTTGTCTCAGATACAGAACAATGCTTCTGTTAATTCATCAATTTGCCTTTTGATTAGCCAAAGCTCGGGTTTGGATTCAGAATCAATAATGCCAAAAAGCTTTAAAGACTTTAACACATCATACTGGAATTTGTAAGAGATCAGCCACTGGCACAATTCTACTGGTTTTTAGTTAAAAATCTCATAAGAATAACTGTTCTCACGATATTCTGGCTGGGTCTTAAATAAAGCTCACAAAGAGATCCTTTGACCATCTAACTTACAAAACCACAAGAAACTGAACAACAACCTGTCAAACCTAACCTAACCTAACCATAGTAAAGACCATCCAGTAAAATCCCACTTATTTTGTTCACGTCATTAATAGCAAAGCCTATTTTTTCCTATGTTGAAGATACAGTATTGTGTGGAAACCCAAGAAAGCATACAGTTTTTTGATTCGGGTGCTTGGTTCGGTTTGTTTTGTTTTTTCTTAGTTATGCTGAAACTTAAGTCAGCTCCATTTAACTCTGAAAGCCTATAGATTCTTAGACATGCTTTTGCAAATAAGGATGAAATATCTGTAGAACACTAGAACAATTAATTAGTGACTTTAACCACATCTGAAAGTTACCTTTTGTTCAGGAAACTCTCTAGGTAGGATTTTTTCAGCCCAGAAAGCAGCATTACACCATGTCACATCTGCTTCTCTCCAGTAGAAGCTGCTCTTTTGCTTGATGTATTCTCCTGTTCCTTCTCTCCACCTCCAACACCACTCATGTGGAAGACAATAGATTATTCCAGGACATTGGATCCATCACAGATTGCTGAGATCCCATAGTCCAGGGAAAAATGGATGTCACAATTATTTTACTCAAATATTTTTTGCTCTATTGACACAGAGCAGTGAGGCAGGCCTTGCAGCATTTTGCATATCTTCTTCATGTGAAGGAACATAGGCTTGACCCATTATCAATTAGAATAATTCAAAAAACAACAACAAATCAATGCACTGATGTTATTACAAATGAAGTTTATTTCAGACAGGGAGAACAGAGAATATTCTAGAAGAGTACTATAACAGCATTATAACAGAGAGGGGTATTTATCTTAAAAACTTAGATGATGAACACAAGAATAACTTCTAACTTAAAAGGCTGTAAAAATAGCAGAAGTTAAACAAACATTAAAGGCCATGCCTTCCATATCGCTACTTTTTTTGGCTGCAATACCAATCAGACTTCTTCAATATTCTTAGTGCAGCTGTAAGTGAAAGATAAATTCATAGGGAGAACATTTTATAGAAAAAAATTTTATACATAATTATGTTTCATACAAATACAATGAAGCTTACCTTTGCCTTCTGATCTTCCAGTTGCCATATGTGAATAACATTGCTTTGATTAGTCATTAGTCCTGCTTAAATAAAATTTATACAATTTTTTAAGACTTATACTGACAGTAAAAGATGCAAACCAGAATTAGAATGGAGAGTCATGCAGGCAAATTAAACAAAAAAAAAGGGCTTTCCTGTTTTCCTGTACTTCACCCTTGTCAACTGAAAACACTATTCTTTTTAGATGCTTGTCCTGTACTTGTATGAAAAATCCATTCAACAAGGAGTCACTATGGATGTTGGTCACAGATGGTGCATAATCAGATACTATTTTCAGGAATAAGTAAAAATCACACATAAGGGATAGGAGAAATAGGCTGTCAAAAGAGTAAGCAATTCAACATGTGTCAGCTGGAATAGAATTAAATTGTATGAAAAATTCTCTGGGTTCAGTACCATGTGAAATTTCTAATTTGGACAGAACACATCTGCTGCAAAGTCATCAGTGGATGGAAATGTCCATTAGGAAGGGCAGTATGGGACATCACAATAAACACAGTGATGCTGACCAGAACTAAGGAATTGTTTTACAGATAAACCAGGATCCTACTGGAAAACCTTTTGACTGCCATAGGAACATGTATTTGTTTTTTCATTTCTTTAGTTTTATACTGTATTATAATCACTAGCCTTATCAAATTGGCCAAATGTGAATGTGATCGCTGAAGCCCCAGTCTCCAAAACTGCATCTGTTCATAATGACTGGAAGAAAAATACGCTATAATCATTCAAACACATGAAAAAATGGTAAAAAACACAGGAAGCCATTTCAACAGTAGCGAAGCTTGGTGGATATAGAGACGTGCTTTAGAGCTGGACTTGGCAGTATTAGGTTAGTGGTTGGACTCAATGATCTTAAAGGTCTTTTCCAACAAAAATGATTCTGTGATTGCGCGATTCTATAATTCTCCAAACTCAGCCTTAAAATGAAGAACATACTGTGGTCATTCTGTGATCTATTTAGCACTTGGCAGACATTTGCCAAACTATCTAACCAGAATTATTTGTAATAAGTTGTTCATATTTACATTAGAAGGATTTGACTAATTCACTTTAGCATATGACCACATTAGTTACAATGGAAAAGGTTTTAATAGTAAAACCTTAGTAGAACTGAGACTGAATAAGTTGTGGCTGCTACAAGTACCAGTTGAGTTGGTAATTTTACACATAAAAGTTTAGTTCAGCATCTAAAAATCCACTCAGTTCTTCTTATCCTTTTATTATGCTCTCTCTCACGACCTTGATGCGAGTGATTTTTTTGCAACATTATGAAGGTTTCATTTATTTGGCTCATTTAATAAGGAGCATTTAAGAACATATTATTTTTAAGCATATATCCTCAAGTATTGTCGAAACACTACCAAAATTATTAGCACATCGGCAATATAAAAATTAATCTAATGTCACCATTGTTAATTAGCAACAAATCCTCAACTTAGGTATTTAGAGATATTCCTGTCAATGTAGATCTTTATTCTTTCTCAGTTTTCACTGTTCTGATGATAAGCTAAGGATAAGCTTCCTGAAAGCAAAAAGATTCAATTCTCATTAGTCTTTGAGTATCAGAAAGCTACAACAACTATTTCCACCTAAGGGCACTTAATTCTGATACTAAGCAAAGTGCCATTTTAAAATTTCAAGATTTGTTTCTGTGCTGTAAAGGGAATTAGTAAAAAAATGTGCTAAGAACTAGGTACCCGTATATGAAAAGGCTTATTCTATACTGACAGCCTATCTGTAAGCTATTACGGTTTCTCAAGGGGTGAAGATGAATCATTCTTTCTCTTGCATTTATTCGTATTAAGCCATAAACCTGTAACACATGGCTTAAGGACACAGTTATGATAGAGAATTCATTTTATTTGGTCCACTGGCCAAGCATAAACCAGGTGTAGATCTTGTTGCAATGCACAGAATCACGTAGCAGCTGAGGTTGCCCAGTTCCTCTGGAAATGAAGTCCCCCTGCTCAGGATCATTTGATCTTTGAGAGACTCGGCCATCTCTTACAATATTAACTCAATAGAAAATCTCTCAATGATACAGCCTTTCAATATGCCTTACTCTGAAGAACTTCAGCACTTGAAGAAGAGGGTTTACCTACAAATTTAGACTGACTTTGTTTTTGTCACTGAAAATTGTTTAGTGTAGAAAATTGGACTTTTAGAATTGAAACTGTACAATTAAAACATGCAAGAAAAGTCTCTCCAAGAATTTAAGGGCTGCTGGATGAACAATTTTGGACTGTCACTCTGAATCATTATCAGGCACCACTTTCCAGATTGGGCCTTGACAGGTACAAAGGCAAGTTCCCTGACCGCAAAACAGACCAGCTCAGTAATAACACAGTTGGCATCTTAAGATGAAAAAAACCACCTATGCATGTTTTTAAATGGTAGAGACTGATTGCAAAGTTTATAAACCAAAATTTAAATTTATATATTGCAGAATCTTTAAATTTCAGCATTTTTTTTCCCCTCCATTAAACAATTTGAACAAAGGGGGAGGGGGGGGTGGCGCTGGGGTTATTAAACATTTTATTGAAGTGTTGTATTTAGTCTGAAAATTTGAAGCACCTGTGAAATAGATGCAGCAAAGGAAATGCATTGAGATGACTAGGTTCTGGTAGCAATTTCAACTTGATCAGAACTTTGTCAGCACCCGCAGCAAGAGATCTGTGTGTATAATATTGCCCTGCACTTTATGAAATACAGCGGGCCAAATTCTCCCCTCAGTTTCTGTAGATCTGGGGTATATCTGGTTCAATATGATCCACACTGGTTTAGCTGACAGCAGGTTTTGGACCTTTACCATCTGGCTTCTGGATAGCTTTACCTGACCTTTGAGTAGACCGACCAAATCAGCAGAAAACAGGTGCGTAATAGGTCCAACGAGAACTGATATGTCCCAAGTTGGCCAAGAAATGGGGCAGCTACATTTGCCTTATTCTGATGCAAGGACCTTAGGAACACACCTTTGGTGTTAGAATCGCAATTCCATATTCCTAGGTTTGTTGTTTGTTTTGGTGCAGGATTTTCTTTGCTTGGGTTTGTTGGTTTGGTTTTTGTGTGTGGTTGTTGTTAGTTTTGTTGTTGGATTGTTTTTGTTGTTTGGTATTTTTTGGTGTTTTGTTTACAGTTTTTTTTTAGTAATGAGGGAATTTATTTGAAATTTAAATACCCCATCCTCCCTTATTTCTTCCATCCTAAAAAACACACACATCTCATCTATTATACAAATAGAGAAGGACAGAAAAGTCATTTGGCATTATAATCACATAAATGTGTCACTAGCTCCAAAGAAGAATGCCTGACTGAAGGCCAAGAATGCCTCTATTTCCCAGGATGATGAGGCACTTTCCTTTTAACAACTACTTTAAACTCTTTTGAAATGACTGAAATGATTACAATTCTGGCAACCACTCCAAAATTGCTTGCCATCAGAGCCTGACGCCAGCACAATGGCTTTCATCCCCTCACACTGTTTGTGATTACCCACATACAGATGAGACACTGCTTGGTTAATCACACCAGATTGAGCCAAGACAGCGAAGACAGTTCCCTGGCATAGCCAAACGCATAAGGTGAGGCACAATTTTTGGTGGTTCTCTCTCCTATCATGACCTAGTTACGGCTCAGTTATTGGGCTGAGAGCTTTTCATGTTGGCAACAGTCCTTATTGCATGCACCTTGCTGTCACAAATGAGAAGGGCACCTTGTGCTGTTATGGTGCAGGTAATAACGTGACTCATCTGCATTAACACCATTCAACAGTTGCAAGTTTTGCTAAAGTGGATCCTGAAATAACAGCCTGTCTGAATCTCATTCTAAACCCTCATCCACCCTCGGGGAAGCAGAATCTGTGAGTTGCCCAGCTCTTGTGCTGAGGCAGCCTTACAGAAGTACAGCCAAAGGGCTATTGCCAGTCTGACTGCTGATGCTTGTGTGCAAACAGCGTTTCCATTAGACCGTACCGAGGGTGAGGGATTCAATGGAGGAGTCACTGAGGAGGCTGAGGGCTGTTCCAGCTGATTGTGTGCTCCTGTGGCACAAGGCATTCATTTAAACCACTGCAAATGTATATTTGCCTTTCTATCCTATAGTTTTAGAGAAAGAATGGATAAATCAGACAGAAACAGTCCTTGGAGGTAAATAACCTCAGGAATAAGACTTTTGTATTCCTCTTCCATTGAGAAGTCCGAAGAGCCAACATGAGCTATCAGGACAGCATTTGCTGTACGTAGCCTTTTCCTTTTGCCCCTGAAATTGGTGATTCCAAAGAAGCACAACGGACTGAATGAGTATTAAAATGTGACTGAGGTTCTTAGGGACATGGGTTAGTGCCAGAGTTAGGTTAATGGTTGGATTCAATGACCTTGAGGGTCTCTTCCAACCAAAATGATTCTATGATACCTCTACAAATTACCATGCCTGGATACACACAACTGTGGGGGGACCTAAGAGGGCCAGAAAGAGATCCTTGAGTACAATTTTCTGCCACAAGTGGTCCTTCTGAAGCCGTCTGGACTACTTGCTGCAGAAGTGAGCAAGAACACAGTGATTTCATTTCTACTGTGAAAAGCTAAGTGGGTATTGGACCAGGTTGGCCTTGGAGATGTATATGAGTTGTTTGTGGCTTTGTTCTTACCATGTCCTCCAGTCTCCCTTCAGGATGTGATGCCAACTTAACCTCAAAGGAAGTTACTTTAGAGGGTCAACGCACTGACCTCTGTGTGCCCCAATCTTACCCTTCTGTAAATATAATGCAACCAAAAAATACAGCTCCTAGAAGCACAGTGAGATTTATGCAGTTAATATAAATGCACTTTGAAATAACCTATTGGAAAAAAAAAAAAAAATTAAAAA